>SSNS01001110.1:25141-43112 GCA_006937985.1 Aphyosemion australe
TATTCTATTCTATTCTATTCTATTCTATTCTATTCTATTCTAGTCTAGTCTATTCTAGTCTAGTCTATTCTATTCTACGTATTCTATTCTATTCTATTCTATTCTATTTTATTCTATTCTATTCTATTCTATTCTAGTCTAGTCTATTCTATTCTACGTATTCTATTCTATTCTATTCTATTCTATTTTATTCTATTCTATTCTATTTTATTCTATTCTACATATTCTATTCTATTCTATTCTATTCTATTCTATTCTAGTCTATTCTATTCTATTCTATTCTATTCTAGTCTAGTCTATTCTATTCTATTCTACGTATTCTATTCTATTCTATTCTATTCTACGTATTCTATTCTATTCTATTCTATTCTATTCTAGTCTATTCTATTCTAGTCTATTCTATTCTATTCTACGTATTCTATTCTATTCTATTCTAGTCTAGTCTATTCTATTCTACGTATTCTATTCTATTCTATTCTATTCTATTCTACGTATTCTATTCTATTATAGTCTAGTCTATTATATTCTATTCTAGTCTATTCTATTCTATTCTATTCTAATCTATTCTATTCTATTTTATTCTATTCTATTCTATTCTATTCTATTCTATTCTAATCTATTCTATTCTATTTTATTCTATTCTAGTCTATTCTGTTCTATTCTATTCTATTCTAGTCTATTCTATTCTACTCTAGTCTATTCTATTCTATTCTATTTTATTCTATTCTATTCTATTCTATTCTAGTCTAGTCTATTCTATTCTACGTATTCTATTCTATTCTATTCTATTCTATTTTATTCTATTCTATTCTATTCTATTTTATTCTATTCTACATATTCTATTCTATTCTATTCTATTCTATTCTATTCTAGTCTATTCTATTCTATTCTATTCTATTCTAGTCTAGTCTATTCTATTCTATTCTACGTATTCTATTCTATTCTATTCTATTCTACGTATTCTATTCTATTCTATTCTATTCTATTCTAGTCTATTCTATTCTATTCTAGTCTATTCTATTCTATTCTACGTATTCTATTCTATTCTATTCTAGTCTAGTCTATTCTATTCTACGTATTCTATTCTATTCTATTCTATTCTATTCTACGTATTCTATTCTATTATAGTCTAGTCTATTATATTCTATTCTAGNAAGCACACATATTAAAAACACAAACACTAATTAAAAACACAACTATACCAATATGTCCACATACCTGAATGATATCGCACACCACTAAGCCCAGGATCAATCAAATGCTTAATGATGGAGTTACCCGAAGCATTCAGTCGACACATACATTTGTAGATCATTTTTCTCATTATAGCAGGAAATGCATAGACTCTAGCTTGACAAAACATCTCACTTGCACTGTACCATCTTGGTTTCCTGAGTAATAGGCGCATACAATCATTATAAGCAACTTGAATTTTATATTTTCTGGACTTTTTAAACGTAGCCCACAAGGGGGCAGTATACAAAGCAGTACAGTATGCTCTAAAGAGTTTTATCTTGACTTGATCTGAGCACCAAAAGAATTTTCTACCCAGAATATTGGCTTGCGTATATAGCGCACAGCGCTGCCTGTAAATGTCCTCATCATCAGACATGTGATCAGTTAAAAATATGTCCCAAATACTTAAAATGGCAGCAGACAGGCAACACCTGCCCTGCCAAATAAAAATAAGATCCTTATCCCCATTTACTCTACAAATCATTACAGCACTCTTTGTAGCATTATATTTTACATCACATTTACCTCCATAGTCACTACATACCTTCAGCAATTCTTGGAATCCAGCACTGCTAGGAGAAACTATGACCAAATCATCAGCGTACATCAGATGGTTCACTAACATGCCACCAATCATACAGCCTGTTTTACATGCTCGTAGCTGTTCAGAGCGCTCATCCATATAGATGTTAAATGGTGCTGGTGAGAGCAGACACCCCTCACGGGCGCACCCCATTGCCAACACTGAACGGGGCAGAAACAGCGTTTCCCCATTTGACCTGCATGCGCTGGTTGGCATACCAATAGACCAAAATCCTAATGACACTGTTGGGCACACCCCTTTGACTCAGATTTAAAAAGAGTTTATTATGATTAACCCTATCAAACGCCTTTGAAGCATCAATAAAACCAACCATAATATTTCACACTTTATATATATAAATGGTGGTTGACGCTCCACAATCATGCACCATATTGAAATACCGTAGCTGTTTAGGGACATATAAGACTTGTTCTTTGACATGAAAGGTGCAGGGGGGTGCCACCGGGTCTCTTCGTGGCAGCCGTGCTGGTTTGGGGAGTTTCTGCTCCTTCTTGGGTTGCTTGCACTGCTCTAACACGTGATCACTGGACTGAAAGCTGGAAGTTGGTTATAGCTGTGGTGTTGCACGCACGGCTGTGGAGGAGAGGCGACTGACGCGGCAGACGCAGTCGACGTGTTAGACGTGGAAGAAGTGGCAGCACTGGAGCGAGAAGACACAGCTGCTGCAAATGACTGATCAGACCCGTTCTACATACGTGTATTCACAGCACACAGACAGATGGTTCTTGATACCCTGAGATGCTGACTGCAGGAAGCAGCAGAAACATCAATAAAATGTGCAGACGGTTGAAAGCTGCTGTGTGGTGATTTCAGTGTGACCCCCAAAGTGGCGGTCAGCGCTACAGTGTCTCCCTCTCCCCCGCAGCCATGCGTGCTCTGCCACAACGACGCCTTGCCGTTTTGATGTGTGTGGGCCACCGTAGCTGCAATACTTACTCTGAACTGCATGGAGTTTCTACACACTGGGCCCTTAACTTTATGGCAATCATTGTGTGTGCTGTTCTATTCTATTCTATTCTATTCTATTATAGTGCATGCATACAAAGATAATCATTCTACTAGTACAGCGTTAGCAGAATTGATACACAGATGGTCAGAGAGTGTTGACAATAAAATGATGGTAGGGGCAGTATTTCTTGATTTTAGTGCTGCATTTGATTTAGTTGACCATGAGCTTTTGCTTGAGAAACTAGCTGCATATAAGTTTGGTTACTCCACGCTTGGATGGTTTAGAAGCTATCTAACTGGGAGATCAGAGTCAGTTTTTTTTAATGGCAGTCTTTCTGGGGCTAAACAACTACAGTGTGGTGTGCCCCAGGGTAGTGCCCTGGGTCCATTGTTGTTCTCTTTATTTATTAATGACATGCCGCATGTAACAAAAAGTTGCAGCATTACACTCTATGCAGATGATGCTACAGTGCATTGTGCAGCAAGTACTACATCGAGAATAAGAGACACACTTAGTACAGATCTGCAGCTGCTTCAGGATTGGATATGTGAAAACAAACTGGTTCTGAATATGTCAAANTCTATTCTATTCTAGTCTATTCTATTCTATTCTACGTATTCTATTCTATTCTATTCTAGTCTAGTCTATTCTATTCTACGTATTCTATTCTATTCTATTCTATTCTATTCTACGTATTCTATTCTATTATAGTCTAGTCTATTATATTCTATTCTAGTCTATTCTATTCTATTCTATTCTAATCTATTCTATTCTATTTTATTCTATTCTATTCTATTCTATTCTATTCTATTCTAATCTATTCTATTCTATTTTATTCTATTCTAGTCTATTCTGTTCTATTCTATTCTATTCTAGTCTATTCTATTCTACTCTAGTCTATTCTATTCTAGTCTATTCTACGTATTCTGTTCTAGACTGCTCAGATAAAATAGCTCCTGGGTTTATAAACAGGAAGTCTCCATGTTGGCCTGTGGTGGTTCCACAGAGAAACCTGTTGAAGATCAGAGCGTCTCTGATGGATGGTTTCAGTAATCTGATCCCTGATCAGTGACTCGTTACCCTTTAGTCAGTCAGCTTTGGTGTTTGTTTCCAGCTCATTTATGATAATTACCTGTCAGGAACATTAAAGCCCAGGATCCGCTGCATTCCGCTAAGATTAAAGAGCAGTCAGGAGGAAAACTGCATTAATGGATAAACATGATGCAGATTTTCCTGCTCAGTCACATTTTACACCTTGGGTTGGTTGTCAGTGGTTTTGATGTCAGAAGAAGGTGTTCTTTCTCAAATGGCTTACTGGATTAATGAAAAGAATTATTTAGAATACATTTAATTACAGGAGAGATTCATTTGATGATGCTATATTTTATTTATAGAACCACTACCATACCGATGCATGCAGTTAATGTTAAAACCACACAATTCCCACAGAAAACAGAGTAAATCCAACCAAACAGCAGCTTGATTTTATTTATTTATTATTTCTTCATCACAGAAACGCGGACTCAGCATCTTTGTCGGAGGCAGGAAGATTCCTCTGAATTTGTTCTTTTTGGCACAAACTCAAGTGAAAGAACAAAATGTTCTTTTCTGTTTGTGCTTGAATTCCAGCTGAGGTTGTTGTGATGTTTGTGGTGCCGGTCCGAGTCGGGTGGAGTCACAGGATCAAAGAACTCTTCCTCCTTTTAGTGGTAAATTCTAATTGTTTTAGAAAGATGAGAATTGATTAAAAAAGATATTATTACAATTCATTTTGCTTCAAAAGTTCTGGCTGTGGTTCCCGCTAAGACTTTTGGTATTGATGTCTTTATTATCTTTCCTATATTTAAGTTTTTCTAGGAAAAGAATACCTACAGTAGAATACAAATACAATGCGTCAAAAAAGGAATGGAACACTGGCAGACATTGCAAGCAAGTGGGCGGCACAACTTTGTGATGTCACACCTGTGGTTTAACAATTACACTAAGCCTTTGGCGAGGCAGAAAAACCATAACTTGAATTAAAAAAAAATCCATTTGACATTTTATCTCGCTTTCAGCTTCACTTTAGCTGCAGCTTCAGCTATCAGCCATCAAAAAGCATCTCTGGAAGAAATGCAATTTATCTAGTGTTTGAATATTTTTTAATCTACTAACGTTTTTAACATGATCAAATAAAATTTTAACTTTTCTGCAACAGTACATTGCAAGTCATCATCAGGTATTTATCAAGTCAATAAAAGGACACCAGCTGTGCATATTTAGAGACTGAAACATATTGGTTTACATTACTGTGTGTATAAAAAAATTCCCATCTCGCCCTCCATGGGTGTTCTCATCCTTCCACGCTACCAGAGGCCTGGGAGCTTGAGGGTTCTTCAGTATCTTAGCTGATCCTGGAACTGCTCTTTTCTGGACTGAGATGTCTGATGTTTTTCCTGGGATCTGCTTTAGCCACTCCTCCAGTTTGGGGGTCACTGCCCCGGGTGCCCCGATGACCACGGGCACCACGGGCACCACCGATGTCTTCACTCTTCAGGCTTTCTCCAGTTCTTCTTTGAAGCCCTGGTACTTCTCTAGTTTCTCGTGTTACTTTTTCCTGATGTTGCATCACTTGTTGTTGCCACGTCAACCACAACGGCTGTCCTCTGTTGTTTGTCCACCACCACAATGTCCGGTTGGTTCACCATCACCATTTTGTTGATCTGAATCTGGAAGTCCCACAGGATCTTGGCTCGCTCGTTTTCTACCACCTTAGGGGTGTTTCCCACTTTGACCTTGGTGCTTCCTAGGGCTTTTGGCCTTGGGGCTATTTCATATCCAAGATCTTGGAAAAGGTTGTGGCTAAACAACTCCCAGCTGCTCTTGATGAACATAGCATCTATGATAGTTTCCAGTAAGGTTTCCGTAGAGCTCATTCTACTGAAACAACTCTTCTCAGGGTCTCTAATGACCTTCTGACTCACAGTGATGCAGGAGACTGTTCTGGTTCTGCTGGACCTGACTGCAGCCTTTGACACTGTTGACCATCACCTGCTACTGGATAGGCCGAGAGACTGGGTAGGCCTTTCTGGAACTGCTCTGGAGTGGTTTTCCTCTTATCTGTCAGAGCGTTCCTTCTCTGTGGCCATCTCCAACTTTCTGTCCTCCACTGCCTCCCTCACCCATGGTGTCCCACAAGGTTCTGTGCTGGGCCCTCTACTCTTCCTCCTCTATCTGCTCCCTCTCCAGCACATGCTGAGCTGTTTTAAAGGAATCTCCTACCATCGTTACGCAGATGACATCCAACTGTACATCTCCTTTAAACCCCATGAGATGCCTAAGCTGCAGCTGTTGCACAGCTGCTTAGACTCTATTAAAACCTGGATGGCTGGGAACTTTCTACAGCTGAATGAAGACAAGACTGAGATCCTCATCTGTGCTCCAGACAAGCTGGTTCCCAAAGTCAGAGACTCTCTTGGTCAGCTTGCTTCTCACACCAAACCCTCTGTCAGGAACCTTGGTGTGACCTTTGACCCAGCTCTCACCCTGGATTCCCATGTCAGTTCTCTTGATCGCTCTTCCTTCTTCCATCTCAGGAACATTGCTAAGCTGAGTCCCATTCTGTCCCGCTCTGAACTGGAGATTGTTCTCCACACCTTCATCTCCTCACGCTTAGAATACTGCAGCTTTTCACTTGTCTGAGCAGAACCTCCCTGAAGCGTCTACAGGTGGTCCAGAATGCCTGTGCTAGGCTGCTGACCAAGTCCTCCAAACACACCCACATCACCCCGCTCCTCTTCCAGCTTCACTGGCTGCCGGTTAACTTCAGGGTTCATTTCAAGGTCCTGGTTCTGGTTTTTAGGGCCTTACATGGACAAGCACCATCATACATTTGTAGTGATGGGAACTCCGGCTCTTTTAAGAGAACCGGTTCTTATGGATCGGCTCACTAAAATGAACCGGCTCTTTCGGCTCCTCACATTTTTTGTTTCTTAAATGACTTTCATCACCAGAAATGATGCTAAACTGTGTTTTAACTGAATGACTAATCTACAATATACATTATATTAAATTCTTATTATTTAAAGAACTTGTTTTAAACAACATGAAGCAGAGAGCTATAAAACACATTTTAAATGTCAAAAACAAACTCTGCAGGTAAAATATTCATTAAATTTTAACTATTAGAGCCTTTTGGATATATGTTCCCTTTGCATATTCCACACTCTGCCTTTTAATTGTCACTGTAGTTAAAATGTGTCCAAATCTTGGTGCCTGTCCTATTTTTTCACTTATTTCCTCACCTTTCTGTAGCGCTGGTTGTTTCTCTTTCCTCCCCTTTTACAGATTTGTCCCCACCAATATTTACAGGTCGGGTCTCCTTGTGATAATAATTGTCCCAGGCATTTTGCACGCCACCCCTCTCCCTGCTTTCACAGCATCAGAGGCACCCTGCAACCCCACCTCTCCACCCCCACACCCCTGTCACACGGCAATCAGAGGCACGCTGAGTGCGCGCGTGTCTGTGTGCGCGCACTTCACGCGCACATTTTGCAGCTTTTTAGCGGCTCGGGGGCTTGCAGGTCCAGTCTGCATCACTCACTCCGGCTCCTCCAAGAGGCAGTCGGCTCCTATCGGTCACATCAAAGAGCCGGCTCTGAGAGCCGTTTTGTTCGCGACCGACACATCACTAATACATTGGTGATCTTCTCAGTCCCTACACCCCCAGCAGCTCCCTGAGGTCCAGTGATCAAAGCCTACTGGTTGTGCAGCACCAGGCTAAAGACCAAAGGTGACAGATCATTTGCTGCTGTGGCCCCCAGACTCTGGAACTCTCTCCCCCTGAGCCTGAGATCAGTGGACTCAGTGGTCTCCTTTAGAAACTCACCTGTTCAGGTGGCTTTTGAGTGACCTTTGGTTGATTCTTCTTTGCTACCTTCTCTTCATTCTGCTCTGTCTACCATTTCTGCCTTTCCCATGATCCACTGATCACCCTTTCTTATTCATTTTCCTTGTGCCTTTTTTTTCACATCCTTTTTAAATCACAATTTTTACTTTTCCCTTTTTTGGATAATTTTAGTTTTACTTTTGTTCTTGTGAAGCACCTCGTGATTTTTATCAAGATTGTTTCTTCTTCTTCTTCTTCTTCTTCTTCTTCTTCTTCTTCTTCTTCTTCTTCTTCCAGTCCATACTCTGCACAGATGTTGGCCAGCTTATTATTCCTGCAGGATATCTGATTACTGGCAGGGCATAGCTGTTTATTGCCCAGATCTTGTTCTTGCTATTGAGCTGACTTCTTAGGATCATGTCAGGTCCTGGTGCTGCCCAGTTTTTCATACCTGAGACTCTTTCTTGGATGTCTGCCACAGTGATGGACACTGGTTTCTGCTCAGGGAGGTTGCTGTGGTCTTCACATAGAGAGGCTAGCTAATGTGCATCACTGTTGTGTGATACCTCCTTCTCCCAGATGCCCTTCCAGTCCTGCTCAGTCTCCAGCCTTGGTGGGCCTGCTCTGCTGTTATTACCCTGCCACTTTAGCTGGTTGAGTCAAGAAGAGCCGGTTTATTTGTCTGGCTTCACTTTCTGTCATGTACCTTTTTAGGTGGTTTGTCAAGGCTTGGAGACTTTGTTTGGCAGTTTCCAGTGCTTCACGTATGGGTATTATTTTATTATCTACCCCTCCCTGGGCTGCCACCTTACCACGGTGGTGGTGGTGGTGGTGGTGGTGGTGGGGGGGTTGTCTGAAGATTAATGCCTCTGGCAGCATCACCCATGACAAACAGGTCCTACGTGAGGGATCAGACAAAGTGCAGCCCAACGATCCCTTATGAAGATCCTAATAAATGGAAACAGCGTTCCCTCGCCTGGACGTGGGTCACTAGAGTCCCCCTCTGGAGCCAGGCCTGAAGGTGGGGCATCTTGGTGAGCACCTGGTGGCCAGGCTTTCACTGTGGAGCCCAGCTGGGAACAACCCAAAGAGGAGATGTGGCCCCTTCCCTTGGGCACCCCACTTGTGGGAGGGGCCAAAGGGGTCAGACCTGGACGGCCTAAACGTATTATCTACTTGGAACATCTGGCAGAGTCTCCTGTCAGAAGAAGCTTCAAATCCCACCTCTGACAAAACTTTGAACTCGTCCACGTGGATGCGGGGGACATTGAGTCAGAGTGGGCCATGCTCCGTGCCAACCTGAGCTGCCGCTGCAGGGTGGTCAGTGCCTGTCATGGCGGCAACCCCCAAACCTGTTGGTGGACATCAGCGGTTAGGGATCCTGTCAAGTTGAAGAAAGAGTCCTATTGGCTCCTATTAGCCTGTGGAGGCAGCTGACAGGTACTGTAGGTAGGCAGTCCAAGCGGGGTGTGGCTCAGATGGTCATGGAGGCAAAAACCTGGGCATGGGAGGAGTTTGGTGAGGCCATGGAACAAGACTTCAGTATGGCTTTGAGGAGATTCTAGTCCACTATCTGGCATTTCATGAGGGGAAAGTAGTGCATCACCAACACTGTTTATATTGGGGACAGTGTGGATCTGACCTCAACTCAGGATGTTGTGAATCAATGAGCAGAGTACTTCAAAGACCTACTCAATCCCACCGGCATGTCTTCTAGTGAGGAAGCAAGGCTGGGGATTTTAATCCAGGCACTCCAATCTCTGATGCTGAGGTCACTGAGGTGGTCAAAAAGCTCCTCAGGGGCAAGGATCTGGGGTTGGATAAGATCCGCCCAGCGTTCCTTAAGCCTCTGGATGTTGTGAGGCTGTCTTGGTTGACGTGGCTTTGCAATATTGCGTGGACATTCAGGGCAGTTCCACTGGATTGGCAGACCAGGGTGATGGTCCCCCTATTTAAAAAGGGGGACCACAGGGTGTGTTCCAACTCCTGGGGGACTGCACTCCTGAGCCTCCCTGGTAAGGTCTATTCGAGGGTTCTGGAGAGGAGGGTCCATCGGATAGTCAAATCTCAGATTCAGGAGGAGCAACATGGTTTTTGTCCTGGCGCCATGGAACATTGGACCAGCTCTATACCCTTAGGAGGATCCTGTGTGGGAGTTCACCCAACCAATCTATATTTGTTTTGTGGATTTGGAGAAGACATTTGACTGAAGAAAAAAAAGAAGGCGTTTGACCGTGTCCCTCGGGGGGCTTTGTGTGTGTGTGGGGGGGTACTCTGAGGATATGGGGTACCAGCCCCTTTGATACGGGCTGTTCGGTCCTTTTATGATCTGTATCAGAGTTTGGTCCACTTTGCCGGCAGTGTGTCGTTCCCGTTGAGAGTTGGACTCCGCCAAGGCTGCCCTTTGTCACCGATTCTGTTCATAACTTTTATGGACAAGATTTCTAGGTGCAGCCAAGGTGGTGAGGGGATCCATTTTGCCTAAAGATCAGGACTAGCTCTGTATATACGATGTGGTCCTGGTCGTTTGCTGGTTGGAGTAAATCTGCTGCTCCTTCATATCAAGAAAGGCCCAATGAGGTGGCTTGTGCATTTGGTTAGGATGCCTCCTGGACGCCTCCCTGATGAGGTTTTTTGGGCATGTCCACCTGGGAGGAGACCTAAGGGAAGACCCAGGACATGCTGGAGGGACTGTTTCTCGACTGGCCAGGGAACGCCTTTGGATTCCCCTGGAGAAGCTGGCTCAAGTAGCTGAGGAGAGGGAAGTCTGGGCCTCTCTGCTTAGGCTGCTGCCCCCGTGACCCGACCCCAGGTAAGTGGAAGAAAGGATGATTGTGTCTTATCTTCTTTTTTATTCAGAGAAAGTCTGACTATACTGGAAAATGATGTGGAAGTTCACAGCTTAGCAGGAGGTTCAAATCTGATTCATTGTGAATTGGCACAATGCACCAGTGTTCCATGCACCTTGTCTTTAGACCAGAAAAAATTGACTTAACTCATTCACTGCCAGCCGTTTTCTGATCAGAAAGCCCCTGACTGCCAGCGTTTTTGAGCGTTTTTACTGTTTTTTGAAGAGTCAGAACATTGTGCTCTATGATCATGTAAACGCCAAAACTACCAAAAGAAAGAGTAGACTCACTTCTTACATCAGGAAGAATCACCGTATTTCTAGCGTTATCCGTTCTTTCACAATCTGGTGCCCAAGCGCCGCTGCAGAAGCATTTCCGGTTCGGTGCATTGTTTTTTCACAGCAGCGTCCCAAAACAAACTCCTAATTCATTGATTTTCCGCTTCCTGATCACGTGATGCGTGACATACACGGATGAAGATCCGCTTTAGACACGTGATGTTTGTTCCCACGGTGCGGGGGCTCGTTCCGACGCCCACCCAGTAAAAAAATGCAAATGAGTTAAAGAGCATACTGTAAGAGTCAACAGAAGATTTTCCATGAAAACTGCTTGTGACGACCACATTTTATGTTTCTGAAAAGCTGAAAGAACTATTTAGCTTCCACACCAAGAACAACAATAAAAACTAATTGTCTTTTTGTCATTTTTAGTTCATTTGGGGCAATAGTTGTTAATATAGAATCCACCAATGCTAATAAAAACAGAATAATATTTTTAGATGTTCTTCCTGCGAGGTTCAGCACCTGTTTCAGTCATTAGATTGATCTCATTGACCGGCCGCTTTTAGGGTTAAAACGGCTGACGTAAAGGAGTCAAACACAGATTAGAGCATATCAGGAACAAGGTGCCTGTCATCAGGAGTTAAACTGATCAGTGACCAGCCACTCTGGGACCTTTCCAGCTCAGGTACATTCCACAGCAGAGACACCTTGTTGCCCGTCACACCTTCACTTGTGGATTGGCAAACTCACCAGGACATATTTATCAGGTACAGTATGTGATGGTGGGTTGGACGTGTGCCAGCGGTTAAACAACAACAAGATCAACAAGTCTTCATCTTCTCCTCATCCTCGGTGAGGATGGATATAAGGGGACGAGCGGAGACGTACAGACACAGCATCCACCTCAGCGACACCAGCAGACTCATCTGTCCAACAGCTCCAGAGTCATCAGAGCCTCCTCAGCAGCAGCCTTCATCCTCCTCATCCTCCAGCAGAGGGTAAGACCAGCAGCACACTCACCTATAACGCTTTTCTTCCTTTAGATACANTTCCACAGAAGTCACCTGCTCAGGTAAGTCAGGTGTGGTGGTTGTTTGTCATGAAGTGTATTGATCAGCTGTAACTGTATCAAACCCAGAGCAGCAGAGAGAACAGCTGAAGGGTTTGTTCCTGAAGCCGACTGTCAGAGGAAGGTTGTGAGTTCTGCAGCTGCTTCAGAACAAACGTTGGTGCTGAAATCATCCTGAAAGTGAAAACTCAACAACTTGGTCACTTTGTGTTGTTCTGCTTTTTCTGGGCCGTGGGCAGAAGGTGGAGAACACAACAAACCAGAAACAACACAAACACTTTTAGTTGCTCCACTAAATGTTTCCTGTTGGGATTTTAGTTCTTCACTTTGTTGTTTGATGTTTTTTCTCTTCTCACTTTTTGATTTTCAGAGACGTTTTTGTTGTTTGTCCCTTTTTGTCTGATGGAGTCTGCTCCACTAGCTCCTGGAAACAAAACTCTTCTATGGAAACTTGACCTCTGAACTCTCGTCTGTCCTTTGACACTTTTCTGCTTTTATTACTTCACTTCACATTGATTCACAACTCTTTCTCATCTAAATGTAACTTTTCCTCTGACAGAGTCAACTGATTGTTTGTGTGTTTCTATCTTTGTTAACACAAATGTTTTCTCCACACATCTGAGAAACTGATGAGTTTCCACTGAAGGTGTCTGATGCTCCTCTTCCTCTCTCTGTCCAGACTCAGTCAGACTGGTGAATGGGACTAACTGGTGTTCAGGCAGACTGGAGGTGAAGCTGAACCAGTCCTGGTCCTCAGTGGGTGAAGATGCTTTTGACCAGCAGGATGCAGAGGTGGTCTGTAGGGAGCTGGGCTGTGGGCCTCCTTCAGTCCTCCAGGGGGCGCTCTATGGAGAAACAGAGGCTCCACCATGGAGCCAAGAGTTCCAGTGTGAAGGCAACGAGGCTGCTCTGTTGGACTGTAGAAGCTCAGGTTCAGACAGAAGCACCAGCTCACCTGGTGAAGCTGTTGGACTCACCTGCTCAGGTAGAGGAGAGAGTTACACAGCAGGTCTGGAGTTTCTGTTTAGTTTGAATGCTGGTAAGCATTCAAACTATCGTTTTCCTGTTTCTCTTTATTAGTTTGAATGCTTGTAAAGAATTCAAAGTATTGAGTTCCTACTGCTCCATTTTTCAGTTTCTTTATGTTTTTTGAACCTTTTCAACTCCTTAAAATTTTCAGCCATTTCAGCAAATTTGGTATCAAACCGTTCAACTTGTACTTTTGGTATTGATACGTTTAATATTTTAGGAAATATTCAGCTTTTTCTGTGATTTTTCTGCCCATTGAAATGAACGGGAAATGCTTCAAATCCTTGAAATTTTCAAAAATCATTCAGCTTGTTTGAACTTTAACTACTTCAGCGTACTTCAACCTAGAGACTTCATTCAACTTTTAACAAANAAAAAGATATTATTACAATTCATTTTGCTTCAAAAGTTCTGGCTGTGGTTCCCGCTAAGACTTTTGGTATTGATGTCTTTATTATCTTTCCTATATTTAAGTTTTTCTAGGAAAAGAATACCTACAGTAGAATACAAATACAATGCGTCAAAAAAGGAATGGAACACTGGCAGACATTGCAAGCAAGTGGGCGGCACAACTTTGTGATGTCACACCTGTGGTTTAACAATTACACTAAGCCTTTGGCGAGGCAGAAAAACCATAACTTGAATTAAAAAAAAATCCATTTGACATTTTATCTCGCTTTCAGCTTCACTTTAGCTGCAGCTTCAGCTATCAGCCATCAAAAAGCATCTCTGGAAGAAATGCAATTTATCTAGTGTTTGAATATTTTTAAGCTACCAACGTTTTTAACATGATCAAATAAAATTTTAACTTTTCTGCAACAGTACATTGCAAGTCATCATCAGGTATTTATCAAGTCAATAAAAGGACACCAGCTGTGCATATTTAGAGACTGAAACATATTGGTTTACATTACTGTGTGTATAAAAAAATTCCCATCTCGCCCTCCATGGGTGTTCTCATCCTTCCACGCTACCAGAGGCCTGGGAGCTTGAGGGTTCTTCAGTATCTTAGCTGATCCTGGAACTGCTCTTTTCTGGACTGAGATGTCTGATGTTTTTCCTGGGATCTGCTTTAGCCACTCCTCCAGTTTGGGGGTCACTTCCCCGAGTGCCCCGATGACCACGGGCACCACCGATGTCTTCACTCTCCAGGCTTTCTCAAGTTCTTCTTTGAAGCCCTGGTACTTCTCTAGTTTCTCGTGTTACTTTTTCCTGATGTTGCATCACTTGTTGTTGCCACGTCAACCACAACGGCTGTCCTCTGTTGTTTGTCCACCACCACAATGTCCGGTTGGTTCTCCATCACCATTTTGTTGATCTGAATCTGGAAGTCCCACAGGATCTTGGCTTGCTCATTTTCTACCACCTTAGGGGGTGTTTCCCACTTTGACCTTGGGGCTTCCTAGGGCTTTTGGCCTTGGTGCTTTTTCATTTCCAAGATCTTTGAAAAGGTTGTGGCTAATGACCTTCTGACTCACAGTGATGCAGGGGACTGTTCTGGTTCTGCTGGACCTGGCTGCAGCTGTTGACACTGTTGACCATCACCTGCTACTGGATAGGCTGAGAGACTGGAACTGCTCTGGAGTGGTGTTTCCTCTTATCTGTCAGAGCGTTCCTTCTCTGTGGCCATCTCCAACTTTCTGTCCTCCACCACCTCCCTCACCCATGGTGTCCCACAAGGTTCTGTGCTGGGCCCTCTACTCTTCCTCCTTTATCTGCTCCCTCTCCAGCACATCCTGAGCTTTTTAAAAGGAATCTCCTACCATCGTTACGCAGATGACATCCAACTGTACATCTCCTTTAAGCCCCATGAGATGCCTAAGCTGCAGCTGTTGCACAGCTGCTTAGACTCTATTAAAACCTGGATGGCTGAACTTTCTCCAGCTGGATGAAGACCAGACTGAGATCCTCATCTGTGCCCCAGACAAGCTGGTTCCCAAAGTCAGAGACTCTCTTGGTCAGCTTGCTTCTCACACCAACCCCTCTGTCAGGAATCTTGGTGTGACCTTTGACCCAGCTCTCACCCTGGATTCCCATGTCAGTTCTCTTGATCGCTCTTCCTTCTTCCATCTCAGGAACATTGCTAAGCTGAGTCCCATTCTGTCCCGCTCTGAACTGGAGATTGTTCTCCACACCTTCATCTCCTCACGTTTAGACTACTGCAGCTTTTCACTTGTCTGAGCAGAACCTCCCTGAACCGTCTACAGGTGGTCCAGAAGGCCTGTGCTAGGCTGCTGACCAAGTCCTCCAAACACGCCCACGTCACCCCGCTCCTCTTCCAGCTTCACTGGCTGCCGGTTAACTTCAGGGTTCAGTTCCAGATCCTGGTTCTGGTTTTTAGGGCCTTACATGGACAAGCACCACCATATATTTGTAGTGATGGGAACTCCGGCTCTTTTAAGAGAACCGGTTCTTATGGATCAGCTCACTAAAATGAACCGGCTCTTTCGGCTCCTCACATTTTTTGTTTCTTAAATGAATTTCATCACCAGAAATGATGCTAAACTGTGTTTTAACTGAATGACTAATCTACAATATACATTATAGCTAATTCTTATTATTTAAAGAACTTGTTTTATTCAACATGAAGCAGAGAGCTATAAAAACACATTTTAAATGTCAAAAACAAACTCTGCAGGTAAAATATTCATTAAATTTGAACTATTAGAGCCTGCTGGATATATGTTCCCTTTGCATTTTCCACACTCTGCCTTTTAATTGTCACTGTAGTTAAAATGTGTCCAAATCTTGGTGCCTGTCCTGTTTTTCACTTATTTCCTCACCTTTCTGTAGCGCTGGTTGTTTCTCTTTCCTCCCCTTTTACAGATTTGTCCCCACCAATATTTACAGGTCGGGTCTCCTTGTGATAATAATTGTCCCAGGCATTTTGCACGCCACCCCTCTCCCTGCTTTCACAGCATCAGAGGCACCCTGCAACCCCACCTCTCCACCCCCACCCCCCTGTCTCACGGCAACCAGAGGCACGCTGAGTGCGCGCGTGTCTGTGTGCGCGCACTTTGCGCACACATTTTGCAGCTTTTTAGCGGCTCGGGGGCTTGCAGGTCCAGTCTGCATCACTCACTCCGGCTCCTCCAAGAGGCAGTCGGCTCCTATCAGTCACATCAAAGAGCCGGCTCTGAGAGCCGTTTTGTTCGCGACCGACACATCACTAATACATTGGTAATCTTCTCAGTGCCTACACCCCCAGCAGGTCCCTGAGGTCCAGTGATCAAAGCCTACTGGTTGTGCAGCACACCAGGCTAAAGACCAAAGGTGACAGATCATTTTATGCTGTGGCCCCCAGACTCTGGAACTCTCTCCCCCTGAGCCTGAGATCAGTGGACTCAGTGGTCTCCTTTAGAAACTCACCTGTTCAGGTGGCTTTTGAGTGACCTTTGGTTGATTCTTCTTTGCTACCTTCTCTTCATTCTGCTCTGTCTACCATTTCTGCCTTTCCCATGATCCGCTGATCACCCTTTCTTATTCATTTTCCATGTGCCTTTTTTTTCACATCCTTTTTAAATCACAATTTTTACTTTTCCCTTTTTTGGATAATTTTAGTTTTACTTTTGTTCTTGTGAAGCACCTCGTGATTTTTATCAAGATTGTTTCTTCTTCTTCTTCTTCTTCTTCTTCTTCTTCTTCTTCTTCTTCTTCTTCTTCTTCTTCTTCTTCTTCTTCTTCTTCTTCTTCTTCTTCTTCTTCTTCTTCTTCCAGTCCATACTCTGCACAGATGTTGGCCAGCTTATTATTCCTGCAGGATATCTGATTACTGGCAGGGCGTAGCTGTTTATTGCCAGGATCTTGTTCTTGCTATTGAGCTGACTTCTTAGGATCATGTCAGGTCCTGGTGCTGCCCAGTTTTTCATACCTGAGACTCTTGGATGTTTGCCACAGTGATGGATACTGGTTTCTGCTCAGGGAGGTTGCTGTGGTCTTCACATAGAGAGGCTAGCTAATGTGCATCACTGTTGTGTGATACCTCCTTCTCCCAGATGCCCTTCCAGTCCTGCTCAGTCTCCAGCCTTGGTGGGCCTGCTCTGCTGTTATTACCCTGCCACTTTAGCTGGTTGGGTCAAGAAGAGCCGGTTTATTTGTCTGGCTTCACTTTCTGTCATGTACCTTTTTAGGTGGTTTGCCAAGGCTTGGAGACTTTGTTTGGCAGTTTCCAGTGCTTCACGTATGGGTATTATTTTATTATCTACCCCTCCCTGGGCTGCCACCTTACCACGGTGGTGGTGGTGGTGGGTTGTCTGAAGATTAATGCCTCTGGCAGCATCACCCATGACAAACAGGTCCTACGTGAGGGATCAGACAAAGTGCAGCCCAACGATCCCTTATGAAGATCCTAATAAATGGAAACAGCGTTCCCTCGCCTGGACGTGGGTCACTAGAGTCCCCCTCTGGAGCCAGGCCTGAAGGTGGGGCATCTTGGCGAGCACCTGGTGGCCAGGCTTTCACCTGTGGAGCCCAGCTGGGAACAACCCAAAGAGGAGATGTGGCCCCTTCCCTTGGGCACCCCACTTGTGGGAGGGGCCAAAGGGGTCAGACCTGGATGGCCTAAACGCATTATCTACTTGGAACATCTGGCAGAGTCTCCTGTCAGAAGAAGCTTCAAATCCCACCTCTGACAAAACTTTGAACTCGTCCACGGGGATGTGGGGGACATTGAGTCAGAGTGGGCCATGCTCCGTGCCAACCTGAGCTGCCGCTGCAGGGTGGTCGGTGCCTGTCATGGCGGCAACCCCCAAACCTGTTGGTGGACACCAGCGGTTAGGGATCCTGTCAAGTTGAAGAAAGAGTCCTATTGGCTCCTATTAGCCTGTGGAGGCAGCTGACAGGTACTGTAGGTAGGCAGTCCAAGCGGGGTGTGGCTCAGATGGTCATGGAGGCAAAAACCCGGGCATGGGAGGAGTTTGGTGAGGCCATGGAACAAGACTTCAGTATTAACTTTTCGTTCTTTATAAAACACAGTTAGGAGATCTTTTTACCTTATTGTGCTGACGTTTCAGCCATCGCTGTGGCCTTCTGAGCTAAGCTGCTGAAAGCAGCTTCACTTCCACTTCCATTTATGTGCGGGCAGCAGG
>SSNS01001111.1:0-22333 GCA_006937985.1 Aphyosemion australe
CTCGGGAACTATTTGGTGGTTTAACCCCCCAATCCAACCCCTTAGTGCTGAGTGTCAAGCGAGGAGGCATTGGGTCCCATTTTTTCAAAGTCTTTGGTATGACCCGACCGGGAATCAAACCCTGATCTCCCAGTCCCGGGGCGGATACTCTACCACTAGGCCACCGGAGCTGGTCAGGGCACCCATGACTTTGCCGATAGACCAGGCTAAACATCTGGGCAACCTGGCCTTCAACATCTGGAACAACATGAAGGAGCTGGTCTCCTACACTCCCATCATTTTGGACCCAAACACTGCTGGTCCAGAGCTCATCCTGTCTGAAGATCTGACCTGTGTGAAAGCAGGAGGAACACAGAAGCTTCCTGATAATCCAGAGAGATTTGATGGGAGGTTCTCTGTCCTGAGTTCTGAAGGTTTTAACTCAGGGAATCACAGCTGGGATGTTGATGTTAGAGACAGTAAAATGTGGAGCATTGGTGTGTTAGCAGAGTCTGTTCAGAGGAAGGGAGGGATAGGGTCTGGAGTATGGAGAATAGAGTCCTATTATGGTAAATACTCAGCATTCTCACCAGGAGCTTTACCCACACGTCTCTCATTCCAGAAGAAGCTCCAGAAGATCAGAGTGAACCTGGACTGGAACAGAGGAATGCTGTTGTTCTCTGATCCTGATACAAACACACACATACACACCTTCACACACACCTTCACTGAGAAGACGTTGCCATTCTTTTTCACTGATGATAAAATCAGACTCCTACCAGAGAAGATCTCAGTGACCAAACAGCAGATCTGATGGATCTTCATGCTGCAAACAAGGTTCACCTTAAACCTTCTTCATCAGTGTGAAACTCAGTGATCTGAAACAGGAAGTTGGAGACGTTCTGATCTGACCTGATTGATCAGCTGGTTGTTTTTTGATGTTCAGTTTGTGGATAATAATCTGTTCAGAAGCTCCAAACTCAAGGTGACAGGAAGTGGTTGGTGAGAGGTTTAGGTTGGTTTTTGACAGCAGGTGACAGCAAATCCAGGTGAGCTGATCATGAACAGGTAACAGAGACCCAAACATCCAGGCTGATGATGAACACCTGAGTCAGAAAGCTCTGACCTCCTGGTGACCCCACAGAGATGTTATCAGGAACATGTGACTCTAAGGACAGGTATCATGTTGAACATCCTGTCAGGAACATTCATCAGTAAAGTCACAACCGGGTCATTCATCCTGTTATTCTGCAAACTGAGGCCCGTTAGAACAGAGCCGACCCCAAACGCCCAGAAAGACGCCACACTAATGGCTACCTTTGTCCTCTGCAGTGCACCACCTCCACCCCTCACCTTTAAAGCACCACCTTCAGTTCTTTATAGAGCTCCGTGCACGACTCCAGGCCTTCTGTAGTGAGCTTCCTTCCACCTAAACACAAGCTGAGTGCACCACCTTCCATTCTCTCACAATTTCCTCTTTAATTTTTTTTTTTTTCTCATTCAATTAAAAAAAAATACAACAACTACAAAACAATATACATATAAACACAATACAATTTGAATGAAAGGGAGCAGATGGAAGAAAAAGTCTTATAATTTCTGCCCCTTTTTTTTAAACTAAATAACCAACATATCTTTATGCATTCCCTCACAGTTCGTTCAGTCACATATGTTAATTATATCCACATAAATTATACGCACTTTAAAATGTGCAACTTTTTAAATTAAAACCATTTATAGTGTCTTTGTCCAGCCGTAAACTCTTCATAGTGCACCTAGTTCCACCTTAAACTCTTTATAGTGCACCAAGTTCCACCTTAAACTCTTCTTAGTGCACTACACCCTCCTGTCGGAGTGCACCATCACCATCTTGTGCTCTCCCAAGAGCTCTAAAATTCCACCTTAACTCGTGCACTCCGAGTTCAGCTGCTTTTATTGGTTTTAGGCTTTTCCTTAAAAAAAGTTTGCATCAATAATCTTGACACCGACATAATAAACACAAAATTATTATTCCAGAACAAGCAGGCGAAGGAGAGCTTCAGTGTCCTGGTAAATCCAGGAATCTTGGTTTTATGGGATCAGAAAATCCAGAATGTTGTGTCATTAAATCTGAATTTAAATCTCAGGAGTTTTAGTCTTTGTTGAGTTTGTGTTTCTTATTTTCTGAGACAGCTTTGCAGGTTTTTTTAGCTCTGTTCTCAGTTTCTAGTTGGATAAAACTGTTGATTCTAATTGTTTCTATGGGACTTGAACTCAGCATTAAACCACCTTCAGGTCAAACAGGTGATTTCATTTGTTTGTATTAAATCCTAGTTTTACTTTGAAAAAGAAGTTCTGTGTTTGCTGAATTTGTGCATTTTCTCTCTCCACACATTTTTCTTGTTGGTAAATTTTGGCTCCTTTTTAAATGAACATGTTTTTATTCTGACTAGAAGCTGATGTTTGGTAGAATTTGTTTGACTTTTCTGATGTTTTAGCTGATTTTCTAAAGACTTGCTGGTTTTGATCGTCCTTGTGCTTTTTTATAAAGTCAGTTTTTGTCTGATGAAACTTTTCTGTAATGTGATGAAACATCAGAGCAGCGTTGATCCTGATGCTCTTCATGAAGCATCAGTGATGTTTAAACAGAGGACAGGGGGCTTTAGTCTAGTCTGAAGCCTTAAAGCTAGATTATTATTTGAGTTTAAAGATGTCTCATTTTTTATTCTGACCAAATTTGTTTTTTCTCTTGATTTTATGAATTTATGCAAATATATAAAATGTATTTTGGTTAAATAAATGTGTTGTCAACAGATCTTTTTCTTTGTATTTAATTTTTTTAGTCCAGTTAAATTAGAGACATTTTTGTTGAAGCTCTTTGTAAAAAACGTTTTTTAGCCACTAGGAGGCAGAAAAATGTTATAAACAATTTCAATTTATAACACTTTTAATGCATTTTAACAGTTAAACTTATTTCTGATTATAACTTGAGGACATCATCCCTGGGCGCAGTGGTCAGCGCTGTTGCCCTGCAGCAAGAGTTCGCATCCTGGCCAGAGGTCTCTGTGCATGGAGTTTGCTTGTTCTTCCTGAGCATGTGTGGGTTCCCTCCAGGTACTCCGGCTTCCTCCCACAGTCCAAAAATATGACTGTCAGGTTGATTGGTCTCTCTAAATTGTCCTTAGGTGTGAGTGTGTGCATGGTGGTTTGTCCTGTGTGTCTCTGTGTACCCCGCCTGCTTGTCCAGGGACCGCTGGAGATAGGCACCAGCTGCCTGCGACCCTACATGGATAAACGGGTATAGATGGGTGGATGTCGTCCCTGATCAAATCAACTCCAAACAGTTCCACATAACAGTTAAAGACAATAAATGTAGATGTTTGATTTTATTTAACCTTTATTTATGAGGAATAATCTTAAATGTTGGTCAATACTACAGATTTGATCCAATGTGCATCAAATTTGTTTGAAATAACTTTAGTGCACATGAACAGCACCACCTAGAGCAGGTCAGAAGAACATGGTGGGTGGGGTGTCTTAGTCAACACTTAGGTGTGTTGCTGCTTTAAATAATATTTTATTCTAAATTATAATCATTATGATGTAAAAGATCACACACAGACACGAGCTGATTGGCTGTACCTCGTATCCCTGCAGGCGTCCCAGGTTCATCATGTCATTACAGCGTTTGGGGACCAGAGACATCAGCTCCACCGCTTTCTGTACACACACACGCACGCGCACACACACACACAATTTACAGATTGGTGATTCACCATCTAGGGTGAATCATTTATTATCTTCCTCTCAACGCCAACAGGAGCAGCTTCCTGGTTAAAACACAAAAGCAGCTGTTGAAGACGACAAAAACACTTCAGATCCTTTTCTAAGAGTTTTTGGACCCTCTTTATGTTTTTGAAGATGTTTCACTTCTTTACCAAACTGAATTGGAATCAGATCTGAGAATGCGCCTCAGAAAAAAAGCAAAAGCAAAAAAAATTTAAGATTTGCTATTTTCTGAATGACGAAGAATCTCCACAAACATCTGCTTCTTGTTTTAATTCTGTTGCTTTATTACAAATCTGATCACATGTGTGGCCCATTACCACAACCTGCCACTGGGGGGTGCATTAGAAATGTTAAAAGTCTAGTTTTGTGTTAAGTTGTGATCAGCTGTTCCAGCTCACCCCAATCTCCTCCGTGTCCAGTCCGGCTTTGGATGTGTATTTAAGGAAATCCTGAAACATCAGAACATATGAGAGACCTGAGTCTGTTTTTCCAGTGAGACATCAGGGTCAGTGAGTTAGTTAGCTAGAGGTTAGTTAAACTAGTATAACTTCATGTAAACATGTAAACAGACCAGTGACATGTCTATAAAGACCTAAAACAACAAGGAAAAATGACTTTAACCAGAAAAAGAAGCATAAATTAGATTTTAACCCTTATTTTAAACCCAACAGGATCCAGTTTGATGTCAGAAGCATCAGATCAGTTAAGTCCAGAGTCAAACCTCCAGCTGTCCTCAGCAGGTTGTTAAAGACCAGCAGGTCCAGAGTTAAAACCAGCTGATTCAGACTTTCATACCTAATACAACTATTTGGTCCTCGGTTAAGACCAGCATGTCCAGGGTCACAGATGTCTCGTCATGATGCCATTAGGTTTTAGGTCAAGATAAGGTACTCGGTTTCTAAACCAGGTTCTGAGACCAACAAGCTCTAAGCAAAGACCAACAAATACAGATCAATGCTCAGGGTTCAAAGCAAAAAGTTCTGAGTGAGGCCAAGAGTGTTTCTAGCAACAAGTCAAGTCCTCCAGAAGACCAAGTCCTGAATAATGTTTCTCATCAAGGTCAATAAGCACCTGCAAACATCTTGTCTGGAGTCAGGACAAACAAGTCCTTAAAAAGTGAGAGACCTTCAGGAACAGAGAGTCTTGATCATTAGGGCAGTAGTCCACACTAACATGCACGCACGCACGCACACACACACACACACGCACGCGCACACACACACACACACACACACACACACACACACACACACACACACACACACACACACCTTGAGCAGCAGCTGGTACTTGGTGATTCTCTGGATGGGTTTGATCAGATAGTCGCTGACAGACATCCTACAGCTGATCTCATGCTGGATCTCCTGCAGGTGGAAAAAGGAAACAGAACACAGAACTTCTTCAGGGTGTTTTCAGCAAGGATCTGAGAGTCTGAAGGAAGTACTCTGAAACTATCAAAATAAAAGTACGTGTGGCACTGTGTTACCTCAAAGAAAGTCTCGTATTCGATGACGATGAACTCTGACCTGGGTTTGTTCTGACAGTAAACCGTGTACATGTGAAGTCGGCGCTCCTGCAGAACAAACACATTTCATTAGTGATTCGTTTTAATGAGGAACCAAACATCTCACAGGTCCACCTGGTCTGATGATGGTGGTCAGATAGATGGTGATTACTGCACGGTCAGAGAGCCCATTACATATTATTACTAACCTCAACATCTGTCTTAGACTAAATCCTGAATCAGGTCCTGTCTTCAAAACCCAAGTCAAGGTCCAAGTCCAACAACTTGTTAGATCCAAAGTCAGGACCACGAGGTCCAAGTCCTCCTGTTTCTGGTCCTTAGAGAGCCCAGATCATGTACGGTGGTAGAACTCACATGTCTGATGAAGAGGTCAGCCAGCAGGTCATGGTTCTGGATACATCGGTCCAACTCCACCAGGAAGAAGCTGCAACAGAAACCAGCAGTGAGGACCTCTTGTGTTTATTAAAGTGTGTTTAGGTTTCTGGAGGTGTTGTCAGATGTACTCGCGGTGCCAGTCGTAGATCTGCTGGATGCTGGTGAAGGTTCTCAGTCATCCAGGTCATGGTACAGTTTATAGATCTGCTGGATGTTTCCAAAGACGATCTTGTCTTTTCCTCTCATCTCCTCTGGAATGCCTCTGACCTCCAGCCTGGACATGAAGCCCTGAGAGACCACAGCAGTTGTGAGTTCATTCACTTTCTACTGGTTTAACTAATCAGGAGATTTTTAATCAGGTCCTACTTCAACAATCACTCCCAGGTCCTTCACATAGTCCTTCTCTGACTGGACCATCTCGTTTACTACAAACCTGCACAGAAGGTCAGAAGTTTATGTTTAGACGTACTTCTTCAGTTTTTACTTTATGTAAAAAGTTTAGTGTTTGTCTCACATTCGTCCTCGCAGCGCTTTGTTTCTCTGTTCGGTGTCGGACTCATTAGACCCCTGATCTGAGTCCAGAGCCTGAAGAAACACAAAAGAACATCAAACCTTAAAGTTGTTTGTCTGCAGGTTCCCTCACATCCATCTCTCTGCTCCTTCTCCGTCTCACTCACACAACACTTTTTATTACTTCTCATTAAGAAATGACCCAAAAGCATCACAGTGTGACACTGTTTAGGTTTATCTTCTGTTTACTGTCATAATCTAGTCACAAACAACTCCCCCACATCCAAATGATGTCATCGTCCCAGAATGCATTGCACAGGTAAAATAATGGTGTCTTCCGTAGGTCAAAAACTGCAGTAAAGATATAAGGTTTTTAAAGCTATTAGAAGTTTTCATGTGTCAATAAAAATGATTTAGTGAAATAAGGATACATGGCGCTCTACACACCGGGAAGAGTTCTACTTATCCTGGAAAAATAGTCTAGTGCTTTATAAAAATAAGCTTCGACAAGCTAGAACTGCATATTATTCGTCACTAATTGAGGAGAATAAGAATAATCCTAAATTTCTTTTCAGTACAGTTGCCAAACTTACACAGAATCATAGCTCTGAGCCAGCTATTCCCTTAGCCTTCAGCAGCAACAACTTTATGGGATTCTTCACTAATAAAATAGATTCTATTAGAAACAAAATCATCAGCATCCTCCCCAACACGACTTCTTCTTCCTCAGTAAGTGAGGCAGCATCAGAGGCAACTGTAGAACCTCATCTGTGTTTGAACTGTTTTGATGCAGTTGAGCTTTCAGAGTTATTAAAAATATTAGCTTCATCTAAACCTTCTACTTGTATTTTGGACATTAGATTAAAGTTACAAATGATATTCTCATGGCCTCAGATAAGAATCTTGTGTCCATTCTGGTCTTGTTGGACCTCAGTGCTGCTTTTGACACAGTCGATCACAATATTCTCTTAGAAAGGCTTGAACATGTTGTAGGGATCAAAGGAACAGCACTAGGCTGGTTTAAATCTTATTTGTCCAACAGATTTCAGTTTGTCCATGTAAATGATGAAATCTTCCTCATGTTCTAGGGTTACTTGTGGAGTACCGCAGGGTTCTGTGCTTGGAACACTTCTTTTCACTATATATATGCTTCCAATTGGTAAAATCATTAGACAGCATGGGATAAACGTCCACTGTTATGCTGATGATACTCAGTTATATTTATCCATAAACCCTGATGAACCTAATCAGTTAAGTAAATTACAGGCTTGTCTTGAAAACATAAAAATCTGGATGAATAAACTTTCTGCTGGTGTGCGTGTGTCTGCTCTGTCTTCTCAACCCCCAGTGAGTCGTTGCGGATGGCTGCTCATACTGAGCCGGGATCCTCTGGAGGTTTCTTCCTGTTAAAAGGGAGTTTTCCTCTCCACTGTCGCTACACGCTTGCTTAGTATGAGGATTGTTGAAAAGACACTGACGCTAGTCAGTGACTTGATGCAATAACCTGGGTTCCTTATATAGGAAACCTTTTTACTGATTGGCTTAATGAACTGAACTGTATTGGAATGTTTACTTTGTGAAGTGCCTTGAGACGACTTTTGTTTTGATTGCTATATAAATAAACTGAATTGAATTAATTTAGTTAAGTTTAGTAGTTAAGGTAGCCAAGTTTCTTGTTGTGTTCTGGTATGACCTTGTGCCTGATGCTAAATAAACCCATTTTAAGTTACCTTATTTCCTGTGTCACACATCCTCCATGTTGTCCCTTGTACCCTAGACATCTGGGTCATAACAGATGGACACAAGTGTGTTCTGTCACGGTCATCAGTAGAGAAACAACTCACTCTGTCTGTAACTCAGAGTATCTTGTGTTAGATGACTAAAGCGTAACTGGGACCAGTATGAATCACACTTCCAAGAGCCTCTCACCAGCTCTGCAGAGGTGAACATCTGGTAAATAGTGGTGGCAGTGCTGCACAGGAAACAAAGAAGACAGAAATGTTGATCTTAACTGGGTAAAGTTCAAATGAATTAAGAATAAATAACGGTATAATAAGTATTGAAAATGAAATTTTGAGTAATCATACATACATTCAAGTTAAACACGTGATTGTCAAACTCTGAGGGCCCAAGTCTAAGTGAACAGAAACAGGAAATGATGTTACCATGGTTTCCTGTTTGCACCTGCCACAGCAGAGAGTTTTCATTTGCTGATGCAGTTAGCTGTTCTCAGGAAATGCAGAGGAAGCGAGTCACAGTCAGAGGAGAGATGTATGAGGATCTTGGTAAAACTCAAATCACGGTTCTTTCCCTGCCTGCCAGTACATCAGCCAACAAGGGGTGAAGATTGTAAGACTCTGGACTTTGGCTGTGATCATCTCACAGAGACACTGGTTGACTGTGCAGGCGAAAATGGAACGTTCCACATCCATCATGAGTTGGACTGGACCAGAAAAACCAACAGAGACTCTAGAGGATCAGACTGAGCTTCAGACCAAACTAGCAGCTTCATCTGAGTGAGTCCAGCTGCAGGAGACAAAACCTCCAACTCTGAAGCTAAAGAGTCAGTTTGAGGAACGTTGGAGGGAGGAGGAGACCCAGGACTGACTGGAGCTTGTGTCTGCTGTGGTTTCAGCTTCACTCACAGACTAAATGGCTTCCAGATTAGAGGAGGATCTCTGCTGTCCCGTCTGTCAGGAGGTCTTCAGAGATCCTGTTGTTCTGTCATGTAGCCACAGCTTCTGCAACGTCTGTCTGAAGAACTGGTGGAGAGAGAAACCAACACTCCAGTGTCCATTTTGTAAAAGGAGATCTTCAAGAGACCAACCACCCTGTAACCTGGTGCTGAAGAACCTGTGTGAGTCCTTCTTACTAGAGAAACACCAGAGAGCTTCAGAGGATCTCTGCAGGCTGCACTCTGAGAAACTCAGACTCTTCTGTCTGGACCATCAGGAACCAGTTTGTCTCGTCTGCAGAGACTCAAGAAAACACACTGATCACAGGTTCAGACCCATTGATGAAGCTGCTCAGGACCACAGAGAGAACCTGCTAACATCTCTGAAGGCCTTAAAGGAGAAACTGGAGCTCCAGAAGAAAGTTAAAGGTCAGTTTGATCAGACATCAGAACACATGAAGGTCCAGGCCCGACTCACAGAGAAGCAGATCAAGGAGCAGTTTAAGAGACTTCACCAGTTTCTGACAGAGGAAGAGGAGGCCAGGCTGGCTGCACTGAGGGAGGAAGAGGAGCAGAAGAGAGGGATGATGAAGGAGAAGATGGAGGCTCTGAGCAGAAAGATAGAAGCTCTGTCAGACACCATCAGAACCACAGAGGAGGAGCTGAGAGCTGAAGACGTCTCATTCCTGAAGAACTACAAGGCTGCAGTCGAAAGAGTCCAGCGCTGCCCCCTGCTGGATGGTCCACAGCTGCCCTCAGGAGCTCTAATAGACCAGGCTAAACATCTGGGCAACCTGGCCTTCAACATCTGGAACAACATGAAGGAGCTGGTCTCCTACACTCCCATCATTCTGGACCCAAACACTGCTGCTTCACATCTTATACTGTCTGAAGATCTGACCAGTGTGAAAGCAGGAGGAACACAGAAGCTTCCTGATAATCCAGAGAGATTTGATGGGAGGTTCTCTGTCCTGAGTTCTGAAGGTTTTAACTCAGGGAATCACAGCTGGGTTGTTAATGTTAGATACAGTAAATGGTGGAACATTGGTGTGTTAGCAGAGTCTGCTCAGAGGAAGGGAGGGATAGGGTCTGAATTATGGATGATAGAATTTTGTGGAGGTAAATACTCGTTATCCTCACCAGGAGCTTTACCCAGACGTCTCTCATTCCAGAAGCAGCTCCAGAAGATCAGAGTGAACCTGGACTATAACAGAGGAAAGCTGTTGTTCTCTGATCCTGATACAAACACACACACACACACCTTCACACACACTTTCACTGAGAAGATGTTTCCATACTTTTTCACTGATGGTAAAATCAGACTCCTACCAGAGAAGATCTCAGTGACCAAACAGCAGATCTGATGGATCTTCATGCTGCAACAAGGTTCACCTTAAACCTTCTTCATCAGTGTGAAACTCAGTGATCTGAAACAGGAAGTTGGAGACGTTCTGATCTGACCTGATTGATCAGCTGGTTGTTTTTTGATGTTCAGTTTGTGGATAATAATCTGTTCAGAAGCTCCAAACTCAAGGTGACAGGAAGTGGTTGGTGAGAGGGTTAGGTTGGTTTTTGACAGCAGGTGAGTGGCATGGTCGTCCTGATGACTGCGGGTGGGTCACAGAGATCTCGCCCTCTTTCCTCTGGTACTCTGGTGCTTTTTTTTAAAGATTATAACTAATTTGATTAACAGTAGAATGGTCACCATACAGTCACTACTAGAAAGACCTTGAGCAGTCAATTTGCATTTAAAGTTAAATCATTTTATTTAACCAGGAAGAAAATCCCATTGAGATTAAAAACCTCCTTTTCAAGGGAGTCCTGGTCAAGATAGACATCAACATGCATCACACAAAGTTACAGAAAAAAGTTACACAGTTAAAACACATGTGTAAACAACACAAAATATAGTAAAATAGTTCAAAATGAATTAAAAGTTGGAAGCAATCTAAATGAAACAGTTACATGTCATGGATTTGGCCTCAAGATTTCTTAGTTTAGATTTAAAAACACTCAATGAAATTAACTGTCATTTTCCAGTTGGCATGCAATTCGTTCCAAGCTGAGGGTGCTGAGTGGACGAAAGCTATTTTGCCAAGTTCAGTGTGTGTGAATGGAACAGAAAGCAACACGTTTTCTTGCAGATGAAGAGAATAACGACCAGCATTTTTCATTTCCAGAAGGGAACATATGTAGTGTAGCAGGATGATAATCACCCACACCTGATTTCAATGAACTGTCTGATTATCAGCAGAGGGCACTGTGTATATTAAGGCTGGGTTTTTCCATGGCAGATGCGCCCTCTTGCTGCCACTGCTTCAAAGACCCAAGTATTCATCACACACTGGTGAAATTACATCTCCGCATTTGACCCATCCCCATGGTGTGGCCGCGCTCGGGAACTATTTGGTGGTTTAACCCCCCAATATACAACCCCTTAATGCTGAGTGTCACGCGAGGAGGTATTGGGTCCCATTTTTTCAAAGTCTTTGGTATGACCTGACTGGGAATCGAACCCTGATCTCCCAGTCCCGGGGCGGACACTCTACCACTAGGCCACCGGAGCTGGTCAGGGCACCCATGACTTTGCCGAATCTTCATGTCTTCACTGAAGACATGAAGGGCAAGCTGTTCATGCCTCTGGTAGGCTGGGGTTTTCCTCCATTATCAGGGCATCATGATTTAAAAGTGTGAAGGATTAACTGCTGTTCTACTTCAACCCAACTGTCTAACCAACTCAACTGGTTGGCACCACTACTGGTTTTATCCACTGCTCCTGATTGGATGCCTGGTTCCCTGAAGAGCTGCTCAGGTGAAGGTTGGCGTGTGGCCTATCAGGACCTCCACGCGTTGTATCACACTGGGAGTCGCTGTGTTTGGTCCACTAGGATGCTCCAGCAGTACCACTACAACATGCCAGCAGCAGGAAAAAGGACTGTTAGAGACCTTGTGGAAGGAGCACCTGCGTGTAACAGGTTGAGAGCTGCAGGTGGTGGCTGGAAGGTCTCTGGGTGGCGATTCGTTTGTGTGTGTGCTGTGTCCAAGGTTTCATTCACTCCTGAATGCATGGTCACGAGTACTTGGGGTGCCTTTTGATTTAGTTAGTGTTTCATTATTGGGGTTCTGCCTCCTGTCATCGACTCAGCCTGAGTTTTAGTAGTTTTAGTCATTTTAATTGGTTTTAGTATTTAACTTTTATTAAGGTCTTGTTTTTATTTTAATAAACTGTAAAATCATTCTTTGAACCACGTCTCCTGCCTTCCTCGTAGAGTAGACTTGTGTCCTTTTAATGTCATTTTTATTAGTCCTTGTTTTTTAAGCATATCAAATCGGGGGGGGGGGGCAGCAGTCCGAGTATTGCCTTGTATATAAATCTGTACAAGTGATTTGTCCTCCTGCTGGTCAAAGCAGGCCATCCTACAGTGGTGAGTCAGAAATGTATGGTTAGTAATGACCCTCAGAGCAGCATGATACATAGTGTCAAGCAATCGAAGACATTTAGCGGAAGCCTTCATATATAAAATATCTCCATAATCCAGCACAGGTAAAAATGTTAATTAATTAATCCACTTTGTAAGTTTATAATTTCAGATAATATTAAATTTAACTAGCTAAATAATGTTTTATCAACCGAAATTAACACCCAGACTGTTTCAGAATCGTAAGTGTGCATGTTATCAGTCTTATAAAATAAAGTTATTTAATCATGCAAACTGCAAAACAGTCAGAATGACTGCTTTAACCTTTCTAGTGTTAAAGGTTCTATATCATACAAAATCCTTTTTTTTTGGAGCTTCTGACCAGGTTTTATTGTTTTTTCCTCATGGAAAAACACCCCAAAGTGGTTTTGGCTTCACACATGCATTTTCTTGTCTCAACTACTTCTTTCCTTCTTGCCTTAGTGAAAGACCTCTGGTTTAATCTCTAATTTTTGTTCAAGTGGCAAAGTTCTCTTATGTTGTTTCTTGTTAGCTACCCAGCATAACCAACATGGCTGCTCGCACTTGCACCCTTGTGCCCTTCGATTGCGCGTTCCCGGCCAGGGGTGTGAGTGCGCATGGTCATAGATATCATATATATTGCTAGATGCCTTAACTGGGAGCCGACAGCTTCCCTACACGGCGGCCATCTTACTTCGGACATCTTACGTTCCGTTCTCAATGGTAGCAGATGGAAGGTCAACAAAAACACTCTTAACTCGATGAAATATTAACAGATTTACAAGCGGGTTGCATTATTACAATCCTTACAACACATAGGCTTGATAGGACATACTTGCACATTTTTAAATTAACAGGCCAAATCTGTCATATTTTACAGCCACATCTCTGGCGTTTATAACAAATCAAACCGTTTGAAAACTGGTTGAAAATTGAGCAAGTTAGAGTTATTTAAATAGTACATGCACCATTGACACCAATGTTACAAAAGGGGGCAGCTGTCTGAAGTAAGATGGCTGCTGCGTAGGGACGTTCATACAATTGACGAGCAGCGCGGGTAAGACATCTAGCAATATATATGATATCTATGCGTAGGGTTTCCCGATTGTCAAGTGCGGAAGGCGACCACGCCCCTTTTGCACCCTTAATTCGCACTTCACCCAAGTCCACATCGATGCGTACTTTGGGCAAGGGTATTACCCACAATCCATTGCTGCGTGGGAAGTTTGAGAAGAAGGCGGAGCAATGGCTCAAGTGCCTTTTCTGAAAACATGTATTTTCAAATGAAAGAAGTTCATTTTAAGATGATTAATGATATTTATTCATGCTCTGATTGTTTTAGACTAAGATTCAATGTGGTCAGTAATGAATGTAACTTTTGTTTATTTGAAAGTTGTTAATGAAGGTTTTTTAAAAAGTAGCACAAACAGTGACTGGCATCCCATCATGCGTCATGGTCGATCCCTGTCCCAATTCAGCACACTTGTGTACTACGCACTCAAAGCCTTACTGCACACCTCCTCTAAGTGTACTTCACAGAAGGGCGTAGGGCGCAGTGCGGGTATTGGGATTGGGCCTCTGGGCCTTAATGAGTTGAGCATGAGCACTGTGATTTCAGATCGTCCTCGTTTAAAATGAATGCTGAGCTTGTCAGTATCCTGGTAAAAACTTGGATATAAACACACAAATGTTTTAAAGAGAATCTTCTGGTGACAAAATGGGGTTTTATACACTATTACTCTAAAACAAACCATTCTATTCCACTGATTATTTTACGCAAGCATAGAGCTCCACAGAGCCATCTGGTGGGGCCTGGCCCCACTGGCCCCTAATGCAGAGACGTCGCTGACTAAAAAGGTGGGTCCTAAAAAGGTGGGTCTTGAGTCTGGCCTTAAAAACATGAATGTTCTCTATGGCCCTGAGGTCCTCTGGCAGACTGTTCCAGAGGTGAGGGCCATAAAACTGGAAGGACACCTCTCTCTGGGCCTTAGGACCGACCAATGACTAAAACTTCGGTTTTGTCCCAGTTGAGCTGGAGAAAGTTTTCTGCCATCCAGGATTCAATGTCCAAAATGCAATTAAAAAGTGCATCCAATGGCCGTGCATCATCGGGAGACAGAGATGTACAACTGTGTATCATCTGCACAACTATGAAAATTAACTCAGTGTCGCCCGATGACACCGCCAAGTGGGAGCATATAGAGATTAAAAAGCACTGGGCCTAACATTTAACCCTGGGGCACACCACATGTAATTTCACGGGCCTTAGAACAGCAGGTATCTAAACTTACTTTAAAAGCCCTGTCTGTGAGATAGGATGTGAACCATTTGTCGACAGCATCAGAGAGACCAATGTGTTTTAACCTGGTTAAAAGAATGTTGTGGTCCACTGTATCAAAGGCAGCGCTTAGATCCAGTAGAACCAGAAATGTCACCCTCTGTGCATTTATTCTTAGATCATTTAAAACTCTTAAAAGGGCTGTCTTGGTGCTGTGGTTTACTCTAAAACCAGACTGAAATTTCTCAAGGACATTATGTGCATTAATAAAATCATTAAGTTGAATTAAAACAAGCTTTTTCAAAATTTTACTTAAAAATGCTAAGTTAGATATCGGTCTGAAGTTGTTAAAATCACTAAAATCTAAGTTTCTCTTCTTCAATAGGGTCCTCACCACCGCCCCTTTAAAGGTGGCAGGAAAGACCCCCGTCTGAAGAGAGCAGTTCATCATGGTTAAAATCTCATCTCTAAACTATCCATAAAATGGCTTAAAAAACAAAGTAGGAACTGGATCTAACAGACATGTGGTGGGCCTCACTGAGGAGAAAACTTTATCAAGAGTCTCAGCTTCCACCAGGACAAAACTGTCCAGTGTTTCCTCTGGTAATAATAATGCATTGGATTTATATAGGGCTTTTCAAGGCACTCAAAGTGCTTTTCCATTATCCACGCACTCTCACACTCACACACTGCCGGTGATGGTAAGCTACTATGTAGCCACAGCCACCATGGGGTGGTCTGACAGAAGTGAGGCTGCCATTTTGTGCCATCGGCCCCGCTGACCACCACCAACACAAGCAAGTTGAGTAAAGTGTCTTGCCCAAGGACACAACAGCTGATTACGCCCAGGTTGGAGCTGGAATCAAACCCACGACCCTCTGATCATGAGGCAACCCATTCTACCTCCTGAGCTACTGCTGCCCTGAGGACATAAACTCAGATTTCACTAAAACCATGTCACTGTGAGAGGATAAGATGTTACATCTGATTGTGTGTACTTCCCTCTGAAGTCGTCTGCAAACTCCTCACAGAGAAAGTTTGAGGGTGTTTTCTGCAACTCCCCAGAAGGATTGTTAAAAACTTTATCGATGGTGGAAAACAGGATTTTGGAATTGTTTATGGTCTGAAATGACTTTGGAGAAGTATGCACTCCTTGAATTTCTTACTGCGTTGTTGTATGCCTTGAGAGTTTCTGTGTATATCTGACGGTGACTGGTGATATTAAAAAACACACAATAATGGTCAGAGACAGCCAAGTCAACAACAGAGAGCACACAGGTGGACAGGCCATATGTGATGACCAAGTCTACATTGTGCCCTCTGTTGTGAGTTGGCTGTGTGACATGTTGGCTAAAGTCCATATAATTGAGAATATTTACAAAGTCAGTTGAAAAAGGGTCTAAAAGGTTATCTGCATGTAAGTTAAAATCACCAGCTACTGTATAATGATCTGTTCAAAGGAGTTGTGTAAGTTTGATAAAAACTCTAAAAATTATTTGATAAAAGGTGTGCTCTTTTTTGGAGGTCTATAAACTGTGACACATAAAATCTGAGGAGTCCCAAAAACAGCTGAGTTGTATTCGAAGGTGCTAAAATTATCAAATGAAACAGGTTTGGCGCTAAGTGTTTCTGAGCTTTATAAAGGCAGTATTGCCTCCCATTATGCTGCTCCTGAGTAAAATTAAAATTTGGTGGGGAAACCTCTGTGAGAACAACATGGGCACCTCCACTCAGCCAGGTCTCTGTTAAAAATAAAAAATCCAGATTATGATCTAAAATCAAATCATTAATAATAGAAGTTTTGTTAAGCAGAGAGCGGACATTTAAAAGTGCCATATTAATGGTGACTGGAGAGGGAGTGACAGTATGATTCTGGGAAAGTGGAATTATTGATAACTGTTTAAGATTATTGTGGTTCCATTTGTTTGGTTTATGGTAATTGGGCTTCTTGATTCCTGAGTTCAATCAGAGCTAAAATACAGCAGATCTGAGGTCAGTATTTCTGTCTAAATAAAGGTTGTTCTGTTCAGACTTAGAAGTTAAAATGAAAAACATGTTTATCAGGAAGTTTAAAGTATCAAAAACACACCCAGGTTCACATGTAGCAGCAGGTTCAATAGGTTTAAGTCCCACCCATCACCTGACATACTTGAAACAAACCAGGACACAGTTTGTGGTTCTTAATCTGGTCAAGAAATCTGAAGTCCTGTTGCCCTTCTTATCTTAGGAGAACGGCTCATGAGATACAGTAGTATATTTGCTATGCTGAAAAGTGTGTTTAGTGTGTTATGATGACTTTGAAATAAGATTAATCAAATTGATTAAATATGATAAGTACAAATCAAGTGTGATTGACAAAAATAAGAAAGATAAAACTGTAGTGATTTTTATTTTGTCACTGTTATTGACTGCAGTATTTGATATCATGGACCATAACATCTTGATCAATCGACTAGAGCAGTAGGTTGGCATTACAGGACTAGCGCTCCAATGGATTAGGTCCTATTTTTTGAGGAAAAGCTTCTGCGTTAGGCTGGGTGATTACTCATCCAACACTGCTGAGCTGCCATGGGGAGTACCACAAGGATCTATTCTGGCCCCACTTCTCTTCTCTCTCTATTTGCTGCTGTTGGGTTACCAGTTCCACAAGCATGATGTCAAGTTCCATTTATATGCTGATGACTGTCAGGTCTAATCTGCTGCTAAGGCTCAGTAAGGGAAGCTTGATTAAGGCCCTGCTAGATTGCTTAGGGGACATCAGATTATGGATGGCTCAGAACTATCTTTGCTTCAATGGAAGAGAGACTAAGGTGATCCTATTTAGTCCAATAAGCAGACAGAGAGGCAGTCATGGTGTTGATCTCTCCTCAATAATTTAGGAGTTAAGTTGGACGCAAAACTCAACATGGCCCTCCAGGTGAATGGAACTGTGAGATCCTGTTATTTTCACCTCAGAAAAATAGCCAGGATTAAGCTATCACGTAAACATTTGGAGGTCACTGATTAATGTGTTCATTACTTCACGGCTGGATTATTGTAACTCACTTTATGCAAGGAGGCTGCCAGGGCCCTGATTGGCTGACCCCTAATCAAGGTAAGTGGCAGCAGGTGGAGCACTCCACTCAACATTTTTAGTGGGTGTGAATAACCACATTTCCCCACCACAATCCCCAGATGTCACATTGGTACCAGCTGCCACAAACAAAATCACTTTCACACACACAACCCATTAGTTCTGATACAGAAAAATGGCACACTCAACAGGCTGACCTCCCTTCTCTAGGTTGCTATGAGGCTTTGGGTTTTCAGTGGGCGTGAGTGAACACCTTCCCTACCACACCCCCCAGAATACTGGTCAGGCTGTATACAGCATTCATTCAGTTAGACTGTGTACAAGTACCTCAGTGAGTACCCGCTTTAACGGTGTCACACTCACCACCTATCGACTCCCGGTCTGAACACCCCTCAGTTCTCCCTCCCAGTCTCCGGTACTTCCAGTCACTCTGTCCACAATCTCTCAAGCAAACCAAATTAAAAACACAAACAAAATTTAAACCATGACTCTGCTTCTCTGGGCAAAGAATCCTACCAACAAAGCCAATTGTAGCAAGGTGGACAAACGAGGGCCCAGGTGGGATTTGAACCTCAGACTCGCAGGTGAGAGTAGGCTAATGTGTGTTAACCAGTCAGTCAAAGGGATAACCCTGTAGCCAAGCAGCCCAGGCGCATGATGAATTGGGATACAGTGACGACATGCTCATCTTGTCACACAAGAATCAAGCAGGCCTAGCAAAACTGGGGTTCACAACTAGGGAACAGCTTTAAGATAGCGGCTAGCTGGTACACCCCCACCCCCCCACCCCCATTGGCCTGTTGGCTGTCCTTGCTTCTAATGGGATTTTTAGTTTTTACTATTAGTTTTTTTCTTGTTTTTACTAATTTTATTCTGTAATTTCATGTATTTGTTATTATTTTGTAGTTGTTCAGTGTTTTATTTGAACATTGAGGCCATGTGAAGGCGCTTTATAAATAAAATTGAACTTGAACTTGTTATTAATGGTTTTAATGTGTCCTTTAATGTGTCAAAACAAATGTGTGGGCAGTGTTGGCCAGAAAGAGGAACTGAGAGTATTACAGGAAGCTGTAAGGGGGTGGTGTGCTTGAACACAGTCATGACAGGAGTGAACATAAAAAGAAATGAAATGTTTTTAACTGGGTAAAATTCAAATAATTTAGGAAAAAATAACAGTATTGAAAATCAATTTTGAGTAATCATACAGATTGATTCATGTTAAACATGTGATGTCAGGAAAGTAAAACAGGATGTAAAGTTTCTCTGAGGGCCCAAGCCTAAGTGAACAGAAACAGGAAATTCTGTTACCATGGTTCCCTGTTAGGGCCTACCAAAGCAGAGCGCTTCCTTTGCATCAGCTGATTTCAGGAAGCGAGTCACAGTCAGAGGAGAGATGTCTGAGGATCTTGGTAAAACTCAAATCATAGTTCTATCCCTGCCTGCCAGTACATCAGCCAACAAGGGGTGAAGATTGTAAGACTCTGGACTTTGGGTGTGGTCATCTCACAGAGACACTGGTTGACTGTGCAGGCGAAAAGGGAACGTTCCACATCCATCATGAGTTGGACTGGATCAGAAAAACCAACAGAGACTCTAGAGGATCAGACTGAGCTTCAGACCAAACTAGCAGCTTCATCTGAGTGAGTCCAGCTGCAGGAGACAAAACCTCCAACTCTGAAGCTAAAGAGTCAGTTTGAGGAACGTTGGAGGGAGGAGGAGACCCAGGACTGACTGGAGCTTGTGTCTGCTGTGGTTTCAGCTTCACTCACAGACTAAATGGCTTCCAGATCAGAGGAGGACCTCTGCTGTCCCGTCTGTCAGGAGGTCTTCAGAGATCCTGTTGTCCTGTCATGTAGCCACAGCTTCTGTAACGTCTGTCTGAAGAACTGGTGGAGAGAGAACCCAGCACTCCAGTGTCCAGTTTGTAAAAGGAGATCTTCAAAAGAAGAACCACCCTGTAACCTGGCGTTGAAGAACCTGTGTGAGTCCTTCTTACTAGAGAAACACCAGAGAGCTTCAGAGGATCTCTGCAGGCTGCACTCTGAGAAACTCAGACTCTTCTGTCTGGACCATCAGGAACCAGTTTGTCTCGTCTGCAGAGACTCAAGAAAACACACTGATCACAGGTTCAGACCCATTGATGAAGCTGCTCAGGACCACAGAGAGAACCTGCTAACATCTCTGAAGGCCTTACAGGAGAAACTGGAGCTCCAGAAGAAAGTTAAAGGTCAGTTTGATCAGACATCAGAACACATGAAGGTCCAGGCCCGACTCACAGAGAAGCAGATCAAGGAGCAGTTTAAGAGACTTCACCAGTTTCTGACAGAGGAAGAGGAGGCCAGGCTGGCTGCACTGAGGGAGGAAGAGGAGCAGAAGAGAGGGATGATGAAGGAGAAGATGGAGGCTCTGAGCAGAGAGATAGAAGCTCTGTCAGACACCATCAGAACCACAGAGGAGGAGCTGAGAGCTGAAGACGTCTCATTCCTGAAGAACTACAAGGCTGCAGTAGAAAGAGTCCAGCGCTGCCCCCTGCTGGATGGTCCACAGCTGCCCTCAGGAGCTCTNAACCAGGAAGAAAATCCCATTGAGATTAAAAACCTCCTTTTCAAGGGAGACCTGGTCAAGATAGACATCAACAAGCATCACACAAAGTTACAGAAAAAAAGTTAAAACACATGTGTAAACAACACAAAATATAGTAAAATAGTTCAAAATAAATTAAAAGTTGGAAGCAATCTAAATGAAACAGTTACATGTCATGGATTTGGCCTCAAGATTTCTTAGTTTAGATTTAAAAACACTCAATGAAATTAACTGTCATTTTCCAGTTGGCGTGCAGTTCGTTCCAAGCTGAGGGTGCTGAGTGGATGAAAGCTCTTTTGCCAAGTTCAGTGTGTGTGAATGGAACAGAAAGCAACACGTTTTCTTGCAGACGAAGAGAATAGCGACCAGCATTTTTCATTTCCAGAAGGGAACATATGTAGTGTAGCAGGATGATAATCACCCACACCTGATTTCAATGAACTGTCTGATTATCAGCAGAGGGCGCTGTGTATATAAAGGCTGGGTTTTGCCATGGCAGATGCGCCCTCTTGCTGCCACTGCTTCAAAGTCCCAAGTCATCATCACACAATGGTGAAATTACATCTCCGCATTTGACCCATCCCCATGGTGGGGAGCGGTGAGCTGCAGCTGTGGCCGCGCTCGGGAACTATTTGGTGGTTTAACCCCCCAATCCAACCCCTTAGTGCTGAGTGTCAAGCGAGGAGGCATTGGGTCCCATTTTTTCAAAGTCTTTGGTATGACCCGACCGGGAATCAAACCCTGATCTCCCAGTCCCGGGGCGGATACTCTACCACTAGGCCACCGGAGCTGGTCAGGGCACCCATGACTTTGCCGAAGGGCAAGCTGTTCATGCCTCTGGTAGGCTGGGGTTTTCCTCCATTATCAGGGCCTCATGATTTAAAAGTGTGAAGGATTAACTGCTGTTCTACTTCAACCCAACTGTCTAACCAACTCAACTGGTTGGCACCACTACTGGTTTTATCGACTGCTCCTGATTGGATGCCTGGTTCCCTGAAGAGCTGCTCAGGTGAAGGTTGGCGTGTGGCCTATCAGGACCTCCACGCGTTGTATCACACTGGGAGTCGCTGTGTTTGGTCCACTAGGACGCTCCAGCAGTACCACTGCTTAAGGGATTACAACATGCCAGCAGCAGGAAAAAGGACTGTTAGAGACCTTGTGGAAGGAGCACCTGCATGTAACAGGTTGAGAGCTGCAGGTGGTGGCTGGAAGGTCTCTGGGTGGCGATTCGTTTGTGTGTGTGCTGTGTCCAAGGTTTTATCCACTCCTGAATGCATGGTCATGAGTACTTGGGGTGCCTTTTGATTTAGTTAGTGTTTCATTATTGGGGTTCTGCCTCCTGTCATCGACTCAGCCTGAGTTTTAGTAGTTTTAGTCATTTTAATTGGTTTTAGTATTTAACTTTTATTAAGGTCTTGTTTTTATTTTAATAAACTGTAAAATCATTATTTGAACCACGTCTCCTGCCTTCCTCGTAGACTTGTGTCCTTTTAATGTCATTTTTATTGGTCCTTGTTTTTTAAGCATATCAAATCAAGGGGGGGGCAAAAATCCGCATGCCACAGTAGGAAGGCAGCAGTCCGAGTATTGCCTTGTATATAAGTCTGTATAAGTGATTTGTCCTCCTGCTGGTCAAAGCAGGCCATCCTACAGTGGTGAGTCAGAAATGTATGGTTAGTAATGAACCCCAGAGCAGCATGATACATAGTGTCAAGCAATCGAAGACATTTAGCGGAAGCATTCATATATGAAATATCTCCATAATCCAGCACAGGTAAAAATGTTAATTAATTAATCCACTTTGTAAGTTTATAATTTCAGATAATATTAAATTTAACTAGCTAAATAATGTTTTATCAATCGAAATTAACACCCAGACTGTTTCAGAATCGTAAGTGTGCATGTTATCAGTCTTATAAAATAAAGTTATTTAATCATGCAAACTGCAAAACAGTCAGAATGACTGCCTTAACCTTTCTAGTGTTAAAGGTTTTATATCATACAAAATCCTTTTTTTTTGGAGCTTCTGACCAGGTTTTATTGTTTTTTCCTCATGGAAAAACACCCCAAAGTGGTTTTGGCTTCACACATGCATTTTCTTGTCTCAACTACTTCTTTCCTTCTCGCC
>SSNS01001111.1:29034-44242 GCA_006937985.1 Aphyosemion australe
GTATAAGAGACAGGGTGGAGAGAGAACCCAGCACTCCAGTGTCCAGTTTGTAAAAGGAGATCTTCAAAAGAAGAACCACCCTGTAACCTGGCGTTGAAGAACCTGTGTGAGTCCTTCTTACTAGAGAAACACCAGAGAGCTTCAGAGGATCTCTGCAGGCTGCACTCTGAGAAACTCAGACTCTTCTGTCTGGACCATCAGGAACCAGTTTGTCTCGTCTGCAGAGACTCAAGAAAACACACTGATCACAGGTTCAGACCCATTGATGAAGCTGCTCAGGACCACAGAGAGAACCTGCTAACATCTCTGAAGGCCTTACAGGAGAAACTGGAGCTCCAGAAGAAAGTTAAAGGTCAGTTTGATCAGACATCAGAACACATGAAGGTCCAGGCCCGACTCACAGAGAAGCAGATCAAGGAGCAGTTTAAGAGACTTCACCAGTTTCTGACAGAGGAAGAGGAGGCCAGGCTGGCTGCACTGAGGGAGGAAGAGGAGCAGAAGAGAGGGATGATGAAGGAGAAGATGGAGGCTCTGAGCAGAGAGATAGAAGCTCTGTCAGACACCATCAGAACCACAGAGGAGGAGCTGAGAGCTGAAGACGTCTCATTCCTGAAGAACTACAAGGCTGCAGTAGAAAGAGTCCAGCGCTGCCCCCTGCTGGATGGTCCACAGCTGCCCTCAGGAGCTCTAATAGACCAGGTTAAACATCTGGGCTACCTGGCCTTCAACATCTGGAACAACATGAAGGAGCTGGTGTGCTACACTCCCATCATTCTGGACCCAAACACTGCTAGTGCAGAGCTCATCCTGTCTGAAGATCTGACCAGTGTAGAAGCAGGAGAAACACAGAAGCTTCCTGATAATCCAGAGAGGTTTGATGGGAGGTTCTCTGTCTTGAGTTCTGAAGGTTTTAACTCAGGGAATCACAGCTGGGATGTTGATGTTGGAGACAGTAAAACTTGGAAAATTGGTGTGTTAGCAGAGTCTGTTCAGAGGAAGGGACTGATTTGGTCTGGATTATGGATAATATGGTTCTCTGAAGGTAAATACTCAGCATTCTCACCAGAAACTTTATCCACAGATCTGTCATTACAAAAGAAGCTCCAGAAGATCAGAGTGAACCTGGACTATAACGGAGGAAAGCTGTTGTTCTCTGATCCTGATACAAACACACACATACACACCTTCACACACACCTTCACTGAGAAGATGTTTCCATACTTTTTTACTGATGGTAAAATCAGACTCCTACCAGAGAAGATCTCAGTGACCAAACAGCAGATCTGATGGATCTTCATGCTGCAAACAAGGTTCACCTTAAACCTTCTTCATCAGTGTGAAACTCAGTGATCTGAAACAGGAAGTTGGAGACGTTCTGATCTGACCTGATTGATCAGCTGGTTGTTTTTTGATGTTCAGTTTGTGGATAATAATCTGTTCAGAAGCTCCAAACTCAAGGTGACAGGAAGTGGTTGGTGAGAGGTTTAGGTTGGTTTTTGACAGCAGATGACAGCAAATCCAGGTGAGCTGATCATGAACAGGTAACAGAGACCCAAACATCCAGGCTGATGATGAACACCTGAGTCAGAAAGCTCTGACCTCCTGGTGACCCCACAGAGATGTTATCAGGAACATGTGACTCTAAGGACAGGTATCATGTTGAACATCCTGTCAGGAACATTCATCAGTAAAGTCACAACCGGGTCATTTATCCTGTTATTCTGCAAACTGAGGCCCGTTAGAACAGAGCCGACCCCAAACGCCCACAAAGACGCCACACTGATGGTTCTGGATGAAAAATGAAGTTTATTACAAACAACAACAGAGAGCTGTTAGCAGTCAGTTAGCAGCTGTTAGTTCTGTACAAATAACACTGTTTGATTGGTTCATTGAAAATGCCGGGTGGCAACAAGGCGAGGTCTCAAACAGCACCCTTTGTCCTCTGTAGTGCACCACCTCCACCCCTCACCTTTAAAGCACCACCTTCAGTTCTTTATAGAGCTCCGTGCACGACTCCAGGCCTTCTGTAGTGAGCTTCCTTCCACCTAAACACAAGCTGAGTGCACCACCTTCCATTCTCATCCACCTTCAGTGCACAATTTCCTCTTTAATCACTTTAAAATGTGCAACTTTTTTAATTAAAACCATTTATAGTGTCTTTGTCCAGCCATAAACTCTTCATAGTGCACCTAGTTCCACCTTAAACTCTTTATAGTGCACCAAGTTCCACCTTAAACTCTTCTTAGTGCACTACACCCTCCTGTCGGAGTGCACCATCACCATCTTGTGCTCTCCCAAGAGCTCTACAATTCCACCTTAACTCGTGCACTCCGAGTTCAGCTGCTTTTATTGGTTTTAGGCTTTTCCTTAAAAAAAAGTTTGCATCAATAATCTTGACACCAACATAATAAACACAAAATTATTATTCCAGAACAAGCAGCTGAAGGAGAGCTTCAGTGTCCTGGTAAATCCAGGAATCTTGGTTTTATGGCTCAGAAAATCCAGAATTTTCTGTTTTTGAATTTTCTGAATTTAAATCTCAGGAGTTTTAGTCTTTGTTGGGTTTGTGTTTCTTATTTTCTGAGACAGCTTTGCAGGTTTTTTAGCTCTGTTCTCAGTTGGATAAAACTGTTGATTCTAATTGTTTCTATGGGACTTGAACTCAGCATTAAACCACCTTCAGGTCAAACAGGTGATTTCATTTGTTTGTATTAAATCCTAGTTTTACTTTGAAAAAGAAGTCCTGTCTTTGCTGAATTTGTGCATTTTCTCTCTCCACACATTTTTCTTGTTGGTAACTTTTGGCTCCTTTTTAAATGAACATGTTTTTATTCTGACTAGAAGCTGATGTTTGGTAGAATTGGTTTGACTTTTCTGATGTTTTAGCTGATTTTCTAAAGACTTGCTGGTTTTGATCGTCCTTGTGCTTTTTTATAAAATCAGTTTTTGTCTGATGAAACTTTTCTGTAATGTGATGAAACATCAGAGCAGCTTGAAACCCTAAAAGGTAGATTATTATTTTAGAATTTAAAGCTGTCTCATTTGTATTCTGACCAAATTTCTTTTTTCTCTTGATTTTATGCAAATAAAATGTATTTTGGTGAAATAAATGTGCTGTAAACAGATCTTTTTCTTTGTATTTAAATTTTAGTCTAGTAAAATTAGAGACATTTTTGTTGAAGTTCATCTAAAACCTCTGATGGTTAAAGATGATTATTTTTACCAAAGTGGGTCTGACTGATCTGTAACTGAGGATAATTTTAGGTGAAACTTTTAAAGACCAAACTGGATCTCAGAGGCAATAAAGAGATTTACATGTGTTAAGATGGACTTCTAATAATCCGTTCTGTTCCACCTTAAACCCTTAACAGTGTGCTATGTGTCCTAGACCCTTCGTAGTGCACTCCTTTCCATCCTGACTGCCCTGCAGCGCTCCGACAGGCTGCAGAGCTCCTTAAGGACCGGGGTGTTGTCTGAGAATGGCACCAGAGAAACCGAGGGACGGGGACAGAGAGGTAGAGAAGGAGACGGGTAGAGAGACAGGAAGAGAGACAGGTCAAAGGTCACTGCTTCTGTTTCAGTAGACAGACATAGGACAGATGCATTTAGAGTCCACAGTTTGTGGAGTCTGGTCTATATACAGAAACAAGGGATGCATAATCAGAATATCCAACCTAACCGGAGGTGGGGCCGCCATGCCAACTTCTCCATCGCTGTTGGTTGCTATGGAAACGGCGACGGAGAAACCAGGCAGAGGGGAAAGGGTAGGAGGCAGCAGCAGCTCCGGTTTGCTAAAAAACCTCCAAAATCAAAGTGAAAAGGGCTTCACCGCAAACACGAATAATCATGGCTACGCTACACCAGGACACCATGACTGTCCGTGAAAAAACACACACAGGAAGGTGTCACAACCACACACACACACTCACTCTGTCTCTCACTCACACACACTTACCCAAACACACAGATATTAATTTGACAAACAGTTTCTCTCGTTTCTTCTCTCTACTGAGGTGAAAAACAGAATCTATCATTCTTAATGATCTCATAGTCATCTTCATCAGAGCGGTGGCGTGTGCACAGAGTGTGTATGTGTGTGTCCTCAGTCTTTATACACACTATAAACAGGACCAAGAGCTCAGTTCTGATTGGTCAACGAGTCCACTCCTCTTCCCTTCAAGAGGCTTTAATTTTCTTAAATACTGTCTCTGGTTGCTAGGCAACGGCAGCTTCAAGGTGTGGTTTTGTTTATAATGACGTCATGGAACACCCCACACACGCACACACACACCTTCACTTAGGAAACGGATGGTGACGTCAACAGAGTGTGTGATTGGCTGCTCCTAGGCTGACTGCAGCATCTGATTGGATGAGGTGAGGGCAGAGGGGGGGCCACTTTTGTTTTTGCTGAAATTCAAAGCACCAGGAAGTGGGTGGAGTCTAACAGTACCTGCTGCTGTGAGTGTGTGTGTGTGTGTGTGTGTGTGTGTGTGTGTGTGTAGAACATTCAGTCAGTATCACAGTCTTGAAGGTGAAGCCTCAAGGATGGTGATGTGGACCGGTCCGGGTCCAAACAGAACCAAACACACTCTACGGTTCTGGGGACGGTTTTCAAAATAAAATCCAAAGGAAACCAAGAACTTGATCCAGAGAGGAATCTGGGAGAGTACATGTTCAGATTTATTCATCTGATCGTCCCTCTGCCCTGCAAACCAAACTCTTATTGGTTTAATAAGGGAAAGTTTGACACAGACTTTATGACTTTCATGCTTCCTGCCTTTTAATCTAAAGGGGTTTAAATGAAGGCAACTGGACTTCTTTGGTTTTTTGAAGATGTTTATCTTCTCATCCGAGGAGCTTTGTCAATTCTGACTGGAATATGGGAGGGTCAAGCTTATAAGCTGTAGCTGTCTATTGTTGCTCAACGAACAGAAACTACCTATGAATACCCCTCCTACCTAACCCCCGATGAGTCATTAGCTTCTATTGTGTGGGAGTCGTATTGATTTGATGCAGGAGGGTGTGACCTAGACTAAAACTGTTTGGGAATAAGATTCAGAGCTGCATTATAGGTGCTGGAAAGGTGAAACCTGAGTCCTCCTCCCCTATTTAATTTAAGGTTTTCCCATTTGACATAGATAGCTTCCTTCACTCCTCTCTCAAACCATCTATCTTCTCTATCCAGAATGTGTACTTTGTCATCTTTAAAAGAGTGTCCCTTTTCCTTCAGGTGCAGGTCAGAATTGACAAAGCTTCTCGGGTGAGAAGCAAAACGTCTTCAAGAAACCAAAGAAGTCCAGTTGCCATCATTCGAACCCCTTTGGATTACCATGACATGGATGACTGAGAACCTTCACCAGCGTATTCCTGCCTCTTAAATAGTTGCATTTCTTTTTCAGTTTTTGTCTTGTTTAGCAGTAAATGCCCAGGTTTGGGAATAACGATGGAAAATCATCTGTATCAAGCAATAAGTGACTGAGGACGTTTTTACATCAGGTGGATCTTTAAGAATCAAAAAACAAGATAATTATCCTGCCTGAGATGCAGCGAGGCAGGTTAAATTTAAGTTGCAAATGTTCAATCAGATATAAGAGGCTTTTATAATAAATTCTGTGCTTTGTGACTTATGTTATTGCAGCAAATTCCCCTGAAAAAAATCCTGATTTCCTTTAAAGACTTTAAATCCACTCAGAAAAGAACTAAGGCACAAATGGGAGTAAACGGGAGGATGCTCTCTCAACTCAAAACTGCTTGTTCATCTGTATTTACACTGAAATTACTGCAAAATGAAACCTTTGGATGATGTTTCAGGTCATAAACATGAGTGAGTTTTTTGTTTCATTTTAGACCAACATGTTGAACCGGTCTACATCACCATTTTTAGGCTTCTCACTGAGTTTCTTGTTGTGTCCTTGACCCTGTTGGTTTGCAGACTTGAAGTGTGTGTAGAAATTGTAAACTGGACTATGACCCTGCAGTCAGTGTGTGTGTGTGTGTGTCAGTGTGTTCTGAGCACGCTCCGTGGCACCCATCCCTCTGCAGCAGGTGACTCGCTGTTGGCCGGCCGATAAACCAGACTCTGACCCTGCTGGTTGGACGACAGGATCTGTACTTTCTCCCCCCGAAACACAGAGATTTCATCTTCCCGCACTGCCACGAAGTCCTGCAGCACCAGAACTAGCTCCTGAGGGGTCAAACCAGGGTTTCATTTCAGTCTGACTTTAAAAAATGATCAGGAGACTTTATTGAGACTGATCGATCCAGACCTGGTCATCCTGCTCACTGTCAGGAGGAGGCTGCGTGGCATGGCCGTTAGGAGTGGGCGGGGCAGATGGTGGTCGTCCTGATGACAGTGGGCGGGTCACAGAAATCCCGCCCTCTTTCCTCTGGTACTCAATGGGTGATTGGAGAGCTGTGATTGAAACCAAAAGTTACATCTGCTTAAAGCCACATTCCTGAACTTTGTGGATATGCTCTTTGTCGCCCTCTCAAGGCTTGCTGCATAACGTCACTGTCGTAAAATCAAATCTCTCTCTCGGGCATAAGAGGCATGTTTACATTCCTAATGTCAGGCAAAACGACGAAAACAAACTTTTTCCACCTCCACACATTGAATAAATAGTTTTATCAGGACTGTATAACAACTTTATGCCCGACCAAACACAATAACCCTGGTGAAATCATTTATTACTTACCTATCCATTAGCAGCACGGCTAGGTTAGAGTCCGTAGTTCATGCCGTTCTTTCTAAAAGAGCTCTCCAGCGAGGAAAAGACGGCCCTCTGATAAGGGATTACTAGCTTTCTTTGGTGGATCTGCCATTGCTCAAGTCTCTAAACCGCGGGTCTACGTTATACTACTATGATAAGCCAAAGGGATCAAAAAAGCGCGCGTCCTAAAGTCGCATTATGTCCACCAAAATGCGTGTTTTGGCGGACGAAACGCGTGTTTAGAATGTGCAATTTTAGAACGCGCAATTTTAGAACGTGTGTTTTCTTGCCCCCTTTATCTTGAATGCGTTTAGAAAGCGCACTTTTTTGACCCCTTTGGCTTACCATACTTTGCCGTAATTCAACATGCAGTCAGTACTTCAGGCAGCGGACCGTGGGTCAAAAACTGTATAGTGTGGTAAACAGACATGGGACCCCCTAACACCATCACAGCTCTGAAAATGAGCATAATAGATGATAGTATGCCACCAAAACTTTACAAAAAACATTATTTTAAGGTGTTAAAGTTGCGGAATGTGGCTTTAAATAAGATTTCAGGTTGAGTTGAAGATATGATGAAGTTGATGCTAAAATGATAAAGACTAAGAAAAAAAGATAATTTGTGATGCTCAAGGAGGAGCTGCAAAAAATGTAAGGCTTTTAAGACATTAACTAATTTGATTAATGTTTCAGACCACCACCCCCTCCCTGGGCTGCCACCTTACCGTAGTGGAGGGGTTTGAGTGTCCCAGTGATTCTAGGAGCTAAGTTGTCTGAGACTTTATGCTTCTGGTAGGGTCATCCATGGCAAACAGGTCCAAGGTAACAGATCAGACAAAGTACAGCCCAAAGACCCCTTATGATGAGTAACATATATGGAAACAGTGTTTCCTCATCTGGACACGGCTCCCCGGGGCCCCCCTCTGCAGCCAGGCCTAGAGTTGGGGCACGTTAGCGAGCACCAGGTGGCCGGGCTTTCACCCATAGAGCCTGACCGCGCATAGCCCTAAGAGGAGACTTGGGTCCCCCTTCCCATGGGCTCACCACTTATGGGAGTGGCCAAAGGGAGTGGCCAAAGTGCATTGTGTGCTAAGTGGTAGCCAAAGGTGGTGACCATGGCGGTCTGATTCTTGGCTACAAAAGCTAGCTCTCGGTACATGGAATGTCACCTCTCTGGTTGGGAAAGAGCCTGAGTTGGTGTGTGAGGTTGAGAGATTCGGACTAGATATAGTCGGACTCACCTTGACATATGGCTCTGGTTCTGGAGCCAGTTTCCTTGAGAGGGTTTGGACTCTACCACTCTGGAGTTGCCCCTACTGAGAGGTGCCGAGCAGGGGTGGGCATACTTGTTGCCCCCCATTTTGGTGCCTGTATGTTGGAGTTTACCCAGGTGAGAGAGAGGGTAGGGTTATCCTCCGCCATGTGTGGGGGGACGGGTCCTGACTGTGGTTTGTGCTTATGCACCAAACTGCAGGTCAGATTACCCACCATTTTTATAGTCCTTGGAGGTGGTGCTGGAAAGGTCTCCTTCTGGAGACTCCTTCGTTCTCCTGGGGGACTTCAATGCTCACATGGGCAATGACAGTGAGATCTGGAGAGGTGTGGTTGGGACGAATGGCCCGGAATCTGAGCGGTGTTTTGTTATTACACTTTTGTGCTTTTCATGGATTATCCATAATGAGCAACATGTTCAAGCATAAAGGTGTCCATATGTGCTTTCGGCACCAGGATACCTTAGGGTGCAATTTGATGACTGATTTTGTTGGCGTGTCATTTGATCTGCACCTGCATGTCTCGGACACTCGGGTGAAGAGAGGGGCGGAGCTGTCAACTGACCACTACCTGATGGTGAGTTGGCTTCGATGGTGGGGGAGGATGCCGGTCAGACTTGGCAGGCCTAAACGTGTTGTGAGGGTCTGCTGGGAACGTCTGTCAAAGTCTCCTGTCAGAAGGAGCTTTAATTCCCACCTCCGATAGAATTTTGAACATGTCTGGTGGAAGGCAGTAGACATTGAGTCATAGGGGGCCAGGTTCCATGCTTCCATTGTTGAGTCAGCCGACTAAAGCTGTGGCCACAAGGTTGTTGGTGCCCTGTCGTGGCGGTAACCCCCAAACCCGCTGGTGGACACCGGCGGTTAGGGATGCTGTAGAGCTGAAGAGGGAGTCCTATCAGGTCTTTTTGGCCTGTGGGACTCCAGAGGCAGCTGATGGGTACCGGCAATCCAAGCGGAATGCGGCTCGGGTGGTTGTGGAGTCTAAAACCCTGGCATGGGGGGAGTTTGGTGAGACCATGGAGCAGGACTTATGTATGGCTTCGAGGAGATTTTGGTCCACCATCAGGCACCTCAGGAGGGGAAAGCAATGTGTTACCAGCACTGTTTATAGTGGTGTGCTGCTGACCTCGATTCAGGACGTTGTGGATTGGTGGGTGGAGTATTTCGAAGACCTCCTCAATCCCACCGGCACAGCTTCCTTAAAGCTCTGGATGTTGTGGAGCTGTGTTGATTGATGCAGCTCTGCAGTATCGCGTGGACATCGGGGAAAGTTCCGCTGGACTGGCAGACTATTTAAAAAGGGGAACCGTAGAGTGCATTCAAACTACAGGGGGATCACACTCCTGAGCCTCCCTGGTAAAGTCTATTCAGTGGTTTTGGAGACGACAGTCCATCGGATTGTCAAACCTCGGATCTAGCAGAAGCAATGTGGTTTTCGTCCTGGCTGTGGAACCCTGGATCAGCTCTATACCCTTAGGGGGGGTCCTGGAGGGTGCGTGGGAGTTTGCCCACCCAATCCACATGTGTTTTGTGGATTTGGAGAAAGCATTCAACCACATCCCTCAGGGGGCCCTGTGGGGGTTACTTTGGTAGTATGAGGTACCAGGACCTTTGATACAGGCTGTTTGTCCGTTTGACCTTTGTACCTCTATGACCAGAGCTATGTGCCAGAGCTTGGTACGCATTGCCGGCAGTAAATCAGGCTCGTTTCCAGTGGGAGTTGGACTCCGCCGAGGCTGGTCTTTATCACTGATTGTGTTCATAACTTTTATGGACAGGATTTCTAGTTGCAGCCAAGGTAATGAGGAGAGCCATTTTGGTGGCCTAATATCAGGTCTCTGCTTTTTGCAGATGATGTGGTCCTGTTGACTTCATTGGACCGTGATCTCCGGCGTTTGCTGGAGCCGCGGTTCACAGCCCAGTGTGAAGCAGCTGAGATGAGAATCAGCTCCTCTAAATTTGAGACCATGGTCTTGAATTGGAAAAGGGTAGAATGCCTTCTCCAGATTGGGGACGAGGTCCTGTCTTTAGAGAAGTTTAAGTATCTCGGGGTCTTGTTCACGAGTAAGGGAAAGATGGAGTGCGAGATCAATAGATGGATTGGTGCTAACATAATGAGGCCTTAAATGGAACCTTGGGGTACTCCTTTTTAAAATGGTCAGAAAGCAGATCTTTCTTTAATCTCAGGTGTTCATTCACTCAATCCATGACAGCTTGTGTTGATTAAAAAATCAAAATGATGCTAAATGGAATGGTTTTTAGGAATAACTTAATGTTTTAGTAAAATGAAGTTATGATTTAAAATTTCTCGCTAGATTTTGCTCTGACTCAAGAATAGTTTAGATGATTTTTTTTAAATTCTGAAATTCCAGAATATTTACAAGAACCATGTTTGATACACAGAGACCCACCAGTAAGTATAATTGTTTTTGGTTATGTAAAGGTTTGGTTAGAGAGCCCCTCTTCACCTGACAGGAAGTTGTTCTGGGCGTCCAGCAGAGCAGCGATGGTCTCTACCCAGGTCATCTTGATGCTGGCGGAGGACGCCTGCAGAGTGAAGCGTTCTGCCGATCCACGAGACCACAAAACGAACTTACAGGGATCTCCGTCCACGCTGTCCTGCATTGCCAGGTAACTCACCTGATGGTGCACAAACATAACTAATAGCAAAGTACAGGTCCCCCCCAGACCCAGAACCCAGCTCTGAAGCAGGAGTCTCACCTTGATGCTGTTCTTGAACTGGTACCCGGGGTTGTTGGAGCCTTTTCTCAGCAGTTCGCTGAAGATAACAATCTGCTCAAACAGAAAAACTCTGCGCTCTTTACTCCGAGATAAAACTCCTCCATCCTGTTCCCAAACACAGAAGGTTTCCTGCTGCAGCAGCTTCCCGTGAGACGTCAGCTTCCCCTGGACACAGGGTCACACCGAGAAATCACATCCACACTCAACAAATATCTCTTCTAAGAACTTGATTTCTCTCAAACATATTCTGTTGGACAAGATCATCTCATGCCTGATTTATTGCATTCACAGCATTTATATTTTAATTAATATATTTGAGTCTGCTTTAAAGTTGGTGGATGAATTATCGTCTTTGTAAAAAAACTTTTTTTAGCCACTAGGAGGCAGAAAAGTGCTGTAAACAATTTCGATTTATAACACTTTTAATGCATTTTAACAGTTAAACTTATTTCTGATTATAACTTGAGGATGTCTTCCCTGAGCTGCACAGTGGCAGAATGTGTTGCCCTACGATGGGCTGGCAACCTGCAACCTGCATGCCCAGAGGCTGCTGAAGATAGGTACCAGCCCCCCGCAACCCTGCGTGGATAAGCAGGTATAGATAATGGATAGGATGGATGTCTTCCCTGACCAAATCAACTCCAAGCGGTTCCACATAACAGTTAAAGACAATAAATATAGATGTTAAGATGTTTGATTTTATTTAACCTTTATTTATGAGGAATAATCTTAAATGTTGGTCAATACTACAGATTTGATCCAATCTGCATCAAATTTGTTTGAAATAACTTTAGTGCACATGAACATCACCTAGAGCAGGTCAGAAGAACAGGGTGGGGGTGGGTGGGGGGTCTTAGTCAACACTTAGGTGTGTTGCTGCTTTAAATAATATTTTATTCTAAATTAGAATCATTATGATGTAAAAGATCACACACAGACACGAGCTGATTGGCTGTACCTCATATCCCTGCAGGCGTCCCAGGTTCATCATGTCATTACAACGTTTGGGGACCAGAGACATCAGCTCCACCGCTTTCTGTACACACACACACACACACACACACACACACACACACACACACACACACACACACATACACACACACACGCACGCACACACACACACACAATTTACAGATTGGTGATTCACCATCTAGGGTGAATCATTTATTATCTTCCTCTCAACACCAACAGAAGCAGCTTTCTGGTTAAAACACAAAAGCAGCTGTTGAAGACGACAGAAACACTTCAGATCCTTTTCTAAGAGTTTTTGGACCCTCTTTATGTTTTTGAAGATGTTTCACTTCTTTACCAAACTGAATTGGAATCAGATCTGAGAATGCTTCTCAGAAAAAAAGCAAAAGCAAAATAAATTTAAGATTTGCTATTTTCTGAATGATGAAGAATCTCCACAAACATCTGCTTCTTGTTTTAATTCTGTTGCTTTATTACAAATCTGATCACAAATGTGGCCCATTACCACAACCTGCCACTAGGGGGTGCATTAGAAACCTTCATGTTATAAAAGTCTAGTTTTGTGTTAAGTTGTGATCAGCTGTTTCAGCTCACCCCAATCTCCTCTGTGTCCAGTCCGGCTTTGGATGTGTATTTAAGGAAATCCTGAAACATCAGAACCAAAAGAGTCAGAACATATGAGAGACCTGAGTCTGTTTTTCCAGTGAGACATCAGGAGGGTCAGTGAGTTAGTTAGCAAACACACACACACACACACACACACACACACACACACACACACACACACACACACCTTGAGCAGCAGCTGGTACTTGGTGATTCTCTGGATGGGTTTGATCAGATAGTCGCTGACAGACATCCTACAGCTGATCTCATGCTGGATCTCCTGCAGGTGGAAAAAGGAAACAGAACACAGAACTTCTTCAGGGTTTTCTCAGCAAGGATCTGAAGGAAGTACTATGAAACTATCAAAATAAAAGAATGTGTGGCGCTGCGTTACCTCAAAGAAAGTTTCATATTCGATGACGATGAACTCTGACCTGGGTTTGTTCTGACAGTAAACCGTGTACATGTGAAGTCGGCGCTCCTGCAGAAAAAACACATTTCATTATATCAGTGTTTCGTTTTTATGAGGAACCAAACACCTGACAGGTCCACCTGGTCTGAAGCTCTTAATGCTGATGGTGGTCAGATAGATGGTGATTGCACTCAACGCTCCCCACCACGGGGATGGGTCAAATGCGAAGATATAATTTCACGAGTGTGTGATGATGACTTGGGACTTTAACTTTATAATTGCACGGTCAGGGAGCCCATTACATATTACCAGGGTTTGAATTACGGGGGAGCATGGCGCCCCTAAAAGGGTGATGGGCTCCCCCGAAAGCCATTAACTGACACACCAAGGGGAAGCCCTCCGTTCACTACCACTTAGCTCTGCGTGTGCCCCCACCCCTGCTCTTACAGAGATACACCCTCCTTCCTTACTGAGATCTAAACCCCTCTCTCACAGAGATCGGATGGGGAGCTCCCTGAGAAGCCTGTGTGTAATTCGAACCCTGCATATTACTATTAACCTCAACATCTGTCTTAAACCAAATCCTGAATCAGGTCCTGTCTTCAAAACCCAAGTCAAGGTCCAAGTCCAACAACTTGTTAGATCCAAAGTCAGGAACACAAGGTCCAGGTCCTCCTGATTCTGGTCCTTAGAGAGCCCAGATCATGTAGGGTGGTAGAACTCACATGTCTGATGAAGAGGTCAGCCAGCAGGTCATGGTTCTGGATACATCGGTCCAACTCCACCAGGAAGAAGCTGCAACAGAAACCAGCAGTGAGGACCTCTTGTGTTTATTAAAGTGTGTTTAGGTTTCCGGAGGTGTTGTCAGACGTACTCGCGGTGCCAGTCGTAGATCTGCTGGATGTTTCCAAAGACGATCTTGTCTTTTCCTCTCATCTCCTCTGGAATCCCTCTGACCTCCAGCCTGGACATGAAGCCCTGAGAGACCACAGCAGTTCTGAGTTCATTCACTTTCTACTGGTTTAACTAATCAGGAGGTTTTTAATCAGGTCCTACTTCAACAATCACTCCCAGGTCCTTCACATAGTCCTTCTCTGACTGGACCATCTCGTTTACTACAAACCTGCACAGAAGGTCAGAAGTTTATGTTTAGACGTACTTCTTCAGTTTTTACTTTATGTCAAAAGTTTAGTTTGTCTCACATTCGTCCTCGCAGCGCTTTGTTTCTCTGTTCGGTGTCGGACTCATTAGACCCCTGATCTGAGTCCAGAGCCTGAAGAAACACAAAAGAACATCAAACCTTAAAGTTGTTTGTCTGCAGGTTCCCTCACATCCATCTCTGCTCCCTCTCACACACACACTTTCTAATACTTCTCGTTTGGAAACGTTTCATAAGTTGTGGCTGAAATCATTGTAAACCTACTGACATTTTGTTGTAATTTTCCCTCTTGGAAAACATTTTTTGTACCCAATAGACATTTTTTTTTACCTCTGGGTTATTAGGGTCCTTGATTATCTGCATGGGAGGTGGTAGAAGGGTGTGGCTTTCCTCCTCAGGCTCCTCCTCCCCTCCACTTTGCCCCGCCTCCTCCTTCCTTGCCTTCTGCAGAATTACAGAAATGTTTTAATGATTTTATGATCTTGTGTGTTTGCTGGTGTTTAGTGTTTATATACCGCTTGTGCGTTGCCAGTAAGGGGTGTGTTCAGCTCTGGCCTGTTGTCCCGCCTCCTGGTTCTGATTGGAGGCTTTTTCTGTCCATCAGCTTTTCCCTGACTCAGTCTTCGAACCGGACTGGTCAGCCAGCGCTGGAACAAACAGGTGCAACACAAACTCAGTACTACTTTCTCCATCACTTTGATCCTTGACCACTCAGACATCCAGATGTTACCTTCAGGGTATTTCCAGTCCCAGAGCCTGTGCGTTTTGGCCCCGGAGACCCCACAGCGCCCCCTGGAGCTCCGCCCACGCCACACACAGTTGGGGAGGTGGCGTCTGACAGAAAAAGAATTATTAAGTGATGGTGGTGTTTTCTGATTTTGATGAAAGCTCTGAGTGATTGTTGTCTTACTTTGGCTGGAGGTTTGGTTTTGGAGGCCGGGCCCATCAGAGCTGTACAGACCGGGTTCTACAGACACACAGGATCAGAGACGGGTTTTATCAGTTTTATTTTATACAAACCTGACAGGAAATAACAGGAATACAAGGATAAACTCAGGAGTCACAAAGAACACAAACGGGATTTTTAAAAATCACCACAAAGTTTCTGTCAGGTTCTGCCTTCCAGCCCTCCTGTTTTCCAGCTCCCTGCTCACCAGTGTCTCGTCTCCCCTGCTTCAGTTCCAGTTAATTGGTCCCACCTGCCTCTCGTTCTCCTAATCACCCAGCTCCCCAGATCCTCATGTATTTAAACCCTGTCAGTCCTGTGTGTCTTGTCGGTTCATTGCTTGTGTTGTGTCTATGTCAGTTCGGTTCAGTTAAATAATTAAAC
>SSNS01001112.1:10816-29238 GCA_006937985.1 Aphyosemion australe
CAGCGTGCAAAATTTTGTAAATCTCAGTAAAAGTATGGCTTGGGGCTGACAGTTTAAATGGTCATAGGGGGCGCTATTGCAAAAATTAGGCCACGCCCACCGCATTCTCACATCAACTTCTATTGGGGGTCGCACTAGGATAGCTCACCCCAAGTTTTGTTGCAATATCATGAAAATTGAGGAAATGACAGGCAAACGTAAATGCATGGCGTGACATAGAAATTCGCCATGGCCTCAAAGCCCCACCTTCTTTCGAAACCTGGCAATACTCGACACAAAGTGACCCCATCATGTCCACTGCTATATGGCTAAAATTGATGCTGATTAGGTGAAAGGGGTGAATTAGGGAGCTTTGAGAGTAAAGCATGGCGTGGCGGCAGGCCAATGTTTGACGGTTCGCCACGCCCACACCGTTCAACTTTTGAAAAAAATTTAGGTTCACTTTTTGCGTCATGGTCTTAAGAGTATACAGCAGAAATTTGAAGAGGATAGGTCAAAAGGAGGAGGAGCGGTGACCGTCAATAGAACGTGTCCGAAAACCACAAAATGGCATCTGGAACCAAAATGGCCGACTTCCTGTGCAATATAGACCATGGCTTCAAGAGGCTTTTTTTTAGGTCCTGAGACACTACATCAGCGTGCAGCGTTTCGTAATTGTCACGCAAAGCATGGTTTGGGGCTGACAGTTTTAATGGTCCTAGGGGGCGCTATTTCAAAAATTAGGCCACGCCCACCGGATTTTCACGTCTACTTCTATTGGGGGGCGGACCAGGATACCTCAAAAAAATTTTGGTGCCGATATCTTTTGAAATGACGAAATGGGAGGCAAACGTATGGCCACGGCGTTACGCCTGACTTCGCCGCGCCGTCACAGCCACATCGTCTTTCGAAACGTGTCTGGAAGTGACGACATGAAAGCCCAGCTTGTCTTGAGTTACCAGAGAGTCAGTTTTGTGGTGATTAAATGAAAGGTTGATTTTTGGTAAATTTCCCCGTAAAACATGACCTTTTTGGTCCTGAGTGGGCGGGGCTTGTGTGATGTCATCACTTGACCATTCATTTTTCTTCGGGGGCGGATGAGGACTAAACAAAAAAAATTTGGTGACTCTGGTCCTTTCGGTTATGAAGTTATAGCCATTTAAAAAATTTTGGCGAGTAGTCGAACTTTGAGGCCTGGCCCCGCCCCTTCAGCATATACGAAAACTCAGTTTTTTATTTTTATTTTGATCGCCCATGCCTTCTGAGCAAAACGACACCATTTTTGAGACAATCATGCGAAAAATAAAAATACCAAAAAATCAAATACCGACCCTACAAACGCCCAAAACGGGGTCAAAATCGCTACTTCAACCCAAAATGGCCGACTTCCTGTTTGATTTTGACCATGGCTGCAAGAGACTTTTCTGTGCGGCTTGGTAAGTACTACAAGTATACCAAATTTCACAACTCTACTGTAAAAAAACATCAAAGGGGAGGGGTATTTTTAATTTTCAAGGGGGCGCTGTCGAGCCATTTTTTTGGCAATTTTCGCAACGCCTTTGAAATTTCAAATTTTCACGCAGAATCTACGTGAGCGCAAAAAATTGTGAGTTTTTGAATATATTAAGACCTCCAAAAAGCCCCCAACGGTGGCGTAAGAAAAATANGTGGCTTAGGTGATGTTACAAAAATCAAGCTCAGAGGAATATTTAGAATCGATGTTTGTGAGAAATATTAATGAAAAAGGACAAGTTTGTAAACTGGATGCACAGAATTTGGTAGTAAACAGGTAAATATGTTACACACTGGGGCTTTAATCTAACTGCTGAAAGGTCTCCCCACACTTGAGCGAACCAAAAACAACTTGGTGTAGATTGGTGTAAATGACATCTAGCATGTTTTCTTTATAGCCAATTGTCTGTAAGTGGGCAGAGCTAAAATTATTTGAGCTAATTACCACAGTAATTTGGATAGTGCAGTTGTGTGATGAAGCCCAGCAAGTTTGTTGAACTTCTGACTTTTTTTGGAGAAGTTATTAAACCTTTAAATTTATATAGGTGGCGCTATGAAGAAACTGTACCACTTGCATAAGAAAATGTGCATAGAGTTCAATTAAGGGCTGCATTAATATCCATCCCTTTAAACTTTGTGCAGATCAGAGGATGTATGTGGAAATTACAAGCAAAAGTAATTGCATGTCAGACTTCGCCATAACACTACAGGTCAACCCGTTCATGAATGCACTGAGTAATAGATGCAGTTGTACACCAGCATGTGTTCTGTAAATGTGCAGAGTATCATCCTGATTTGATAAAAGAGGTCAAATCTTGACATTGTCATGAAAAACAACAGACTTCCTGCTGTAAGGAAGCGTGGCTTAGGTGATATCTAAAAAATCAAGCTTAGAGGAATATTTAGAAATGATGTTGGTGAGAAATATTAATGAAAAAAGACAAGTTTGTGCCCTGGATGCACAGAATTTGGTAGTAAACAGGTAAGTATGTTACACACTGGGGCTTTAATCTAACTGCTGAAAAGTCTCCCCAGCATTCTTTAGTTTCTACAAGAGTGGTTCATACCTAAATTATCACTAAATCACTAAATTAGCTTGGGGTGACTGTTTAAAAGGTCCTAGGGGCTGCTATTTCCTAAAATAGGCCATGCCCACCAAAGTGTTGTAGAAATATCTCTTCAGGATTGAACTGGTACCACTCACATGACGTTTTGTGCAGATCAGATAAGAATTGTGGAAATTAGAGGCAAATGAATTGTCACGGCGTTACGTCTGACTTCGCCGCGCTGCCACAGTTACGCCCTCTTTTTAAACCTTCCACTACTGGACACCATGCAATCCCAATTTGTCTTCAGTTACCTGCTGCAATTTTGTGGTGATTCAGTGAAAGGGGGAATTTTACGCATTTTCAAAGTAAAACTTGACCTTTTCTGTCTTGAGGGGGCGGGGCTTATGTGATGTCAGCAAATGAACACGTCATTGGCTTCAGGTCTTGTCTGTGATAACACACATGAAGTTTGACTTAACTCTGCTCTTGCATGTGGAAGTTATTAATGCAAGGAGTTTCATGGCGAAAGGTCAATGTTTGAGAGTTAGCCACGCCCACAGTATTTACATGGCATAACAACTTTTAACAACTTTTGATCGCCAATGCCTTAAGAGTATAAATTGCAATTTTGAAGTGTGTAGGTAAAAAACCCTAAGACTAGTTCGTTCAAATATACAGTGTGTAAAAGATACAAAATGACCTTTTCAGACAAAAATGGCCGACTTCCTGTGGGGTTTGGGGCCATGTCATCTAAGACTTTTTTGTTGGTCTGGACACATTACATACACCTACCACATTTCATAATTTTCAGTCAAACCGTGTCTTGGGGCTGACTGTTTAAATGGTCCTAGGTGGCGCTATTTCTCAAAATAGGCCACGCCCACCGCTGTTTTGCAGAAATATCTATTGGGGGGCGGACCAGGATACCTCAAAAAAATTTTGGTGCCGATATCTTTTGAAATGACGAAATGGGAGGCAAACGTATGGCCACGGCGTTACGCCTGACTTCGCCGCGCCGTCACAGCCACATCGTCTTTCGAAACGTGTCTGGAAGTGACGACATGAAAGCCCAGCTTGTCTTGAGTTACCAGAGAGTCAGTTTTGTGGTGATTAAATGAAAGGTTGATTTTTGGTAAATTTCCCCGTAAAACATGACCTTTTTGGTCCTGAGTGGGCGGGGCTTGTGTGATGTCATCACTTGACCATTCATTTTTCTTCGGGGGCGGATGAGGACTAAACAAAAAAAATTTGGTGACTCTGGTCCTTTTGGTTATGAAGTTATAGCCATTTAAAAAATTTTGGCGAGTAGTCAAACTTTGAGGCCTGGCCCCGCCCCTTCAGCATATACGAAAACTCAGTTTTTTGTTTTTTTTTTGATCGCCCATGCCTTCTGAGCAAAACGACACCATTTTTGAGACAATCATGCGAAAAATAAAAATACCAAAAAATCAAATACCGACCGTACAAACGGCCAAAACGGGGTCAAAATCGCTACATCAACCCAAAATGGCTGACTTCCTGTTTGATTTTGACCATGGCTGCAAGAGACTTTTCTGTGCGGCTTGGTAAGTACTACAAGTATACCAAATTTCACAACTCTACTGTAAAAAAACATCAAAGGGGAGGGGTATTTTTAATTTTCAAGGGGGCGCTGTCGAGCCATTTTTTTGGCAATTTTCGCAACGCCTTTGAAATTTCAAATTTTCACGCAGAATCTACGTGAGCGCAAAAAATTGTGAGTTTTTGAATATATTAAGACCTCCAAAAAGCCCCCAACGGTGGCGTAAGAAAAATAATAAACGGAGCAGATACAATAGGCTCTCGCAGCTTTCGCTGCTCGGGCCTAATTATGGTTTTTGCCTGTAATATTACATTTTAAGTAAGTTGCACTAAACTGCCAAAATAATGATTACACATGTCTACAGCACTATTAGATACTCATCTATACAGGTTATCAGCACAAAAAAGTTGATTTAGGTGTTACTCGTTCTTTAATTGGGGTTAATCAGTGGCACTTTAATTGATGGCAGGTGTATGCTGACTCATATTTAACATGATTTTGAATGTGATTGCTTAATTCTGAACACAGCTACATCCCCAATTAGAAGAGGGTGTGCATACTTCTGCAACAACATTATTTTAGTTTTGTTGGTTTGCTTCCCTCCACCTAAAGGATTTCAGTTTGTTTTTCAATTAAGTGGTACGCTTTATAGGTCACATTAAAGGTGGACAGAGTTCTGAAACGATTTCTCCTTGTCTCATTTATGTACAGAGTAAATATAGTGTTCCTGTCACTGCAGGTCACTGAAAGTATTTGCAGCCATCCCAACTGGAGTATGCATGCTAGTTAAAGGGGACCTAGAATGTAAACCAACATTTTCCTTGTTGTTGTTGAATAAGACAGCTTGGGTGGTCAACAGTAGCATGCCAAAACATCAAAGCCGTGTGTGACCTATTTTTTATATAAATTAGAAAGTTGAAAAAGGTGAGAGAAAACCTCCTGTTCTGAGAAAGCCTTCCTTAACACGTCATAAGGGGGAGCCACGCCTCCTCAAACCTGCATGTGTCTGAGGCCTTCTGGGGAAACCAACCAATCAGCATGTCTTGGCCGAGTGGGAGGGGTCAACAGCTCTTTTCACTGAAGGCCTGAGTAAGGGGGTTTAGAATGGCCTGTATCAGGGCTCCTGGGACAGATGAAAGCCAAAAACGATTTTCTTATGCTTTTTGGAGGCTCAAAGCTCTGTTTTAGATTGTTGATTATTTGCATTCTAGGACACCTTTAAAGAAATCATGATGTCTCACAGCCAGTTGTGGTGTCTCCACTACAAACTTTAGCTGGTAAAAGGTGTCTCTCCACTCCACTCACAAATAACAATAAGATGAGTCTAAATTACACACAGGTGAACTCTGTTACCTAAGTTGGTGACTTTAGAAAGCAATTGATTGCACTGAATTTTAATTTAGGGTTATCAAAGCACAGGTGACTGAATACAAATGAACCCCACACTTTTCAGATTTTTATTAGCTTAAAAGTTTGAAAGCCATGTATCAGTTTCATTCCACTTCATAATTAGGTGCTACTATGTGTTGGTGTAACAGAAAATCTCAAAAAAACAACAACAAACTATTAAAATTGTGACTGTAAGGTGTCACAATGTTCAAGGGTATTAATGCTTTTGCAAGGCACTATATTTGAAAAGATACTAGCATTTATGAAAACCCACCCCACCTACGGAAAGGCTCACGTATGTTTGTAGTTTTGTATCATCCACCAGGCCCTTACTCTCAACTTTTGGATCAGATTTCTGATTTCTGATTATTTTTCTGATTTGGTGTTAAATACTGATAAGGTCATTGTGGTGGGGGATTTTAACATTCGTGTTGACACTAGCTACGTTTACATAAGCACAAGTAATCGGACCGAACGCTCTATCAGATCAAAAATCTGTCATGTAAACATGTCAATTGGAATATTCTCATTCGATTCGGCCTGATCCAAATGAAGTTTCATTCCCATTGAGAGAGGTGGTTTTGTCCAATCGTCAATCTGATCCATGTACACAGCCATTCGGATTGTTGGGGTAAAATAATGCCCACTGTGCATGTGTGCAACTTCAGCGTGACGTCTTTCCGCCTTGCAGACGCTTGACCGATCGAAAACATGGCAGGCGGTAGGGATGAGCGAGTACACCACTATCTGTGTCTGTATCTGTTCAACCATCTAAATTATCTGTATCTGTACTCGGAGTGGGGGGGGGCCTAAACCGGAAACGGGCGTGGTTTAACCAGAAGTGGGTGAGGCTTAACTCGGTACATTATTTTAAGTCTGAAATTGATATGGATTGATCACAAGTTGCTATATGTATTGTTTATTTGAAAACTATTTACAGATCAGCCTCAGAATTGAGATTCAGTGTTTTTGATCACAATAGTAAAGGAACTAATACAGAACAAATTTTTCAATAAACTCAGAACATGAATACTAAAGTGCATGAATGAATACAACTGAACTCATGCAGTAGGAAATATAAACTACTAGAATAAGACACAACTTTTTAATTTTTTTTATTTTATGATCAAACTATTTTTTTCTAAAGTTCTTGGCATTTTTCCCACACAAAGTTAAACAAAACAATGTGTGTGCGCGTCTGTGTGTGTGTGTGTGAGAGAGAGAAAGAGAGAGAGAGAGAGAGAGAGAGAGAGGTAGGGAGAGATAAAGAGTGAGGGACAGAAGAGAGAAAGAGAGAGAGGGGGGAGAGAGGGAGGACCAGGGGCGGATTTAGGATTGAAAAAGATCCGGGGCTTAGCCCAGATGAGTGATCGTCTTCTTTTAATGAAACATTTCAACTTTTCACATTTTGACCATGTTAAAGCAGACATTTTTTTTATTCCAGCACATCTTTACTGATACGATTTAAATAAGATGCACAAACCTGAATCATCCCAGCGTTTGCTTTCTTTTTTGTGGTAGTTTTAGTCCACAAAACAAAACAAAACAAACCTTCCTAACATCCATGTTTGAGCCTCTCCAAGCCTGCCTCTCAGGCATAGCATGCAGCCTGATGCGCTTCTTCTTCTGCAGAGACTCCAGCAGGCTGTATGCAGGCTACACCACGCAGCTGCGCCCCCCTCTGGTGGACTTTGGTACTGCATGTCATATATAAGCGATTTTTTTACTCTTCAAAAGTCAAAATTAGATTCGGGGCTTTTCAGAAAACATCCGGGGCTTGAGCCCAAGTAGCCACCCCCTAACCCCGCCCCTGGGGAGGACCGACGCGAAGGACAGTGACCAACGCGATACGAGCCGTTTTCAGCTCTGTCTTGTCAAAAGCACCGCTATGAAACGTAACTTTAAATGTTACACAAACTGAAAAAGAGTCGAGCTGAAGAAGGGAGTACAGATTACTGAAGCAACATAACGAGAGAGCTGATATATGGCTACGAGCACAGAGGCAGCAGTCACTGTCGTGTGTGAGCGGAGCGCAGATGGTTTTGTGTTTCGGGAGGGGCGGGCGCTCTGTGTGACTGGCCAATCACAGAGCGTAAAGACAGTCAGTTACCCAATGAGGATTCTCCTTCCACCCGAACACAGATAATCATGAATTTTACTCGGTTCATGATCGTACTCGTCAAAGATGCATTATCCGTACCGGATACTTGTCTGAAACGAGTATCCGACTCATCCCTACCAGCGGGCGGTAAACAGAAGTGATCTGTTGCCGACGCTATTTTTTTTACTGGAAATACTATGGGAGCTGAATATTGTTTAACGTCTCGATGGCCGAACGGCTAGAAATGCCCAGTTATACACTCAGGTGCATCTAAAGATGTAGGAAGCGGGAATTCACTGAAGTTAGAGAATAAAAATAAAATGCAAAGGAAAAGACGTGCGGACAAGATGGCGTTTGTTTACCATTTTTCTTCCGGGAAAGACAAGTCTGCGCATGTGCAATCTATGGTGCGTGCATCACGGCATGATCGGTTCATTCCAGTTAGTGTCCATGTAAACAGAGATTTGGGATTTCCGATCAACCAAGATTTGAATCGGATTGGGGAAATTTGGCGCATGTAAACGTAGCTATTTAAAGTGATGATCTCAACGTAGCCTTTAGTTAGTAATATCTTAAGCCCGGATCACACTGTGCGATTTTCGGCAGTCTTAGCCAAATCTCTCGTCTTGAGCAGAATCGTGTCAAAAAGTGGTGAACGTGAGGGTGATTTGCATATCTGTGGACGTCCAGTGTGACCGGTTCTGCAACAGCTTTTTGAGCCGTCTCAGGACCAAAGACAGCCTCCAACAGTCTTCAAGCACTGTTTGAAAACCTATGACTCCTGTCTGCAGTTGACCAATGAAAACACACCTTTGGGACACTGCAGCAACAAGACTCCGCCTCTCTGAGTTTCTGTTTCAACTTATGTTTAAAATGCAGATTATAAGCTACACACCAGTTTTTATTTTTGTTAATAGCCCAAGTAAAACTGGAGTTATACTAAAATATTTAAACTAAGAATGGGTTCAGAAGCGTTTTGTTGCTGAGGGACAGATGAAGTTGTGTGAGTGACAGCAGGTGTCAAAAGGAGGGCGAATACGCTGTCACAGAGCAGAGTGAAGAGACATTGACAGCAAAACTTTAGATATTAGAGCGATCTGTGACAGATAGCTACTTCTCTGTCGTTTAGTGTTTTTTATGTATTGTTGTGAATTATTATTAGGAGCAGGGGGATTCATATTAATGTCAGTTCATAGAAATATTGAATTTGAATCTTTAACAAGAACATATTATTTCATCTGATTATTTTTTACTGATATGAGACAGTGTTTTGATTTGAGATTAGTTAGGAGGCTCAGTATTGTGTTACGTTTTGAAAACTGCATTACCCATGAGGCTTAGCGTGTTACCCAGAAGGCTGAGTAAGGAAGGAGGAAGTGAAAAGAAAATTGGCGCGGAGAGCAGACGTTTTTTTTCCTGTAAGGTGTTCTAAACAACTCACTAAAGTTTAAGTTCAAATGCAAGACAAGGTCTCGTCTCATTCTTTTTTCTTGAAGAAACTTGGTTGATTTACAATATGTATAAAGGAGGATGAGAAGGATGGATGTCCAGCAGACAGATCAGCTGTTTAGCTGGAAGACGAGAAAAGGAGACTTCAAGTTGGAGTCTGAGGCCGAAGCTAGGGTTTTGAAAATATGTAGCGGATCAATTCTTCCTCTTTGAGGAAGATGAGCTGGGTCATGAGCTGACACTAAAAAGAAGTGTTAACAGTGGCACTTTTTTCTCTTTTTAGCTTAGTTTTAGTTATCTGTCTAGTGACGTATGCTTTTTGTGGCGTGCGCCCGGGGTGCGCTCATGACGTAGCGTGTCCTGTTGGAGCGAGATGTCGTGCAGTCTGGCTCACTGAAACCTTGCGCTGTTAAGTGTGGCACCTTTCTGGAGTTCTCACAGTGTGACATGAGCAGTCGTGTGAGATGGCCGAAAAACGCACAGCGTGATCCCGGCATTAGACTCAATTGGTTTTACTCAAAGAATACATAGCTCCACCCACTCCTGCCATCATACATTAGACATTGTGCTGACATAGAGCAGGGGTCACAACACATCGCTTGCGAGCTACCGGTAGCTCAGGACACACTTAAAAGTCACTCGCCTGGAAGCAGCCAGCGAGCCATCCTGCCTGACTTTTATTTAACAAGGAACGGCTTTAAAATTTGATGACAAGCCGTCCCCATTTTCTGTATTATCTAATCTAAAATCAGCATTTTGTGGAAGTAAAATAAAAATCTGATTATTGCACAAATCTTTCAGCAAATGTGATCTACTGGAAATACGCAGATTAATTGCAGGGTTTGCAGCACAGATCCCCGTTTCTGTCAGCTTTGATCTCAGCGGCTGCAGCTGGAGCGGTGATTGTAAAGAAGACAGGGTGACGTCGGTTATAGGCCTGGTTTGGGTTTCAGGAGTCTGATGAGCTGATAAACATCCCCAGTAAAATATTCTGGGTGACAGTAAAGTCCTATCTGCTGTAAAAGCTTGTTAACGCTAATTCAATGCCGTTTGTTTATTAACACATGATGAACACGTTTCCAAACTTTCTGGACATCTCCTGTGATTTAGCTTCAACAAATTTCACTCAATTCTGTGAGACAAGGAGAGAGAGCCGTGAATCAGCTGATCCAGAGGCAGCTGCAGAGAAAAAGGACAAACCTCCAACCTTATTTTAATTTTGTCAACAAAAAACGCAGCAAAGCATCATTTTACCTGCAGATATTCACTAGTGAAGAAAACTTAACTTTCATGAGCAAAAAAACATAAAAATGATTAAATGAATCAGGAAAGCAGGAAGAAATGTTATTTCTGTTTTTACATTTTTACTTCAGTTCAAACAATTAAATTTAGTGTTTTCATCACATTTAGCTTGTATTTTATTTAAAATATCTTCAGTTTTATTCATTTTAGGCTAATTTTTGTGTTGCATTGTTTGGAAAAATAATCATAACACAACAATTAGGGTTTTGTGCTAAATGCCATTTAAAGAACATTAAATGTTCTTTAAAGGAAGTATTTGTTCATTTATGACAAAACAGCTGAACACTCTGAAAAACTGACATTGCTGCTGAGGCTCCAGGCAGGACACAGGGTCAGGGACTAAAGAGGAACAGGTTAGCTGTTAAAGTTATGTTACTGGTCCATTCTAAACAAATATCAACTCCTTCACACAAAGTAGATTTGTATTTCGTTATCTGAAAGTATCTGATTAGTTAAAAACTATATATGTTTAGTTTGAGTTTCAAAACAGGAATGTACTATTTTACTTTTCCTTTTTTACAATATTGATGTATTGAAATAGAGAAAGCAACTTGTGAATACAATACAATGTAAGCATAGCATTGCTTAACATAGCAAGCATACTGACACGTGGACAGTATCGATGTGAATAAATCGTATGGCAATAGCTCTTCCGTACTTTCATGGTGTAGCTCACGCTCTCCTAAAGGTTGGAGACCCCTGGACTAGAGTGTGAGGAGATAACAGTATTTCCACACAATCCTGTCTTGTAGGACCATTTTTTGATAACTTTTGAGTTTATTATAACTGAGCTCTCCAGACATGAAAGAAAATTTCACTGCACTTGATCTTTATCTGATAACTCTGTATATAATTTTAAAGCAACTGTTCCATCTTCACTGTCTTCAGAATCTCAGAGGAACTTAGCAGCATGGGATAAACTCCCACTGTTATGCTGACGATACTCAGTTATATTTATCCCTGATGAACAGTTAGGTAGATTACAGGCTTGTCTTGAAGACATAAAAATCTGGATGACTCTTAACTTTCCTTTTAAGACTTGGCTTAAAACTATTGGATAGAGCTTATGGTTAAACTCTGAATGATGTTAGCCCAGGTGTGGACAACTGGGGGAGTTATCTCAACAGCGACGGTGGGTCAGGGGTTCAGAATTTGGCCTGTAATTGGTGGGTTGCAGGTTAGAACCCTGTAGTCATGTCAGTCGTTGTGTCCTTGGGCAAAACACTTCACCCTCCTTGCCTGCTGGTGATGGTTGGAGGGACCGGTGGTGCCTGTGTACGGCAGCCTCACCTCCGTCTGTGCACCCCAAGGTAGCTGTGGCTCCATTGTAGCTCATCACCAGGGAATGAATGTGTGAATCACTGTTAGGTGGTAAAGCACCTTGGGGGGTTGTAGAACTCTAGAAGGTGCTATATAAGTACAGGATATTAACCCTTTTTACCAATTAACCTTATCCTCTCCATCATCCACCCTGCCAGAGCTTTTAGTCCTCTTTAACACTATCCATAAAGCTACGCTTTGGTCTTCTTCTAGATCTCCTGCCTGGCACTTCCCACCCAAGCATCCTTCTGCTGGTAAATTCAATAACCCTTCTCTTTAACCATCTCAACTTAACGTCATCTGAGATGATGATTTTACTTTTTTTTCTAATTTACTTTTTTCTGATTGATTTTATGTTAGTTAATTGTTTTAATATAAAGTTGTTTTTATTTTAATTTATGTCCTATTGGTTGTTTTAATGGTTTAATTATTGTATCATGTCACTGTTGTTTATTCTGTCAACAGTCCTGAGACCTGCATGAGTTACCTAGCCTGGCAAGCCATCCTATATATGTGTATATATAGTCTGGCCACGAACCATTGACGGCTCTCAGTCGTGAGGCGGGATCTACGGTTGTCTTTCAAAATGTCAGCACGCAATTGGATAGCGCTAGGACCAATCAGAGTAACGAACAACGTGACGTAATCACAGCGATGGAAAAGCGGGACCCACTAATGGCGTCAATGATTTCTGTCGTTTTTGTATAAAAACATGTGAATATCAGGTGTACTGGGACATTGCACTACTTTGTTTGATAAAAATAAGAAGCCGCTAAGTATATCAGACAGACTTACGCACGTTGGAGTCTAAATAATCCAATGTTGATGACAAAGCCGTTTCAAAAGAACGTGGCTCCGGCGCTGCCGCCATGTTGCTTGGGTTCGCGGCCGCAGCGCTGACGTCATCGGCTACTCCCGCTCTGTGATTGGCCCACAATATAGAGCGCTGTGATTGGCCCAACCAAAACTATAGCGAGTTGTGATTGGATAGACACAGCAGTGGTTTGGGCTGCGAGGGTTCCAATGAAGCGTGCCTAGACCAAACTCTGCATTTGCATTTGAATTTGGTCTAGTTCACTAGGCTATGAGTTACCTGCTGCATGTTGAGATTGGTATGGGATGGAGAATAGGGCCCTCCGAGATCATTTCGGAGAAGGTTGTCACTGTGCATCTTGGTTTTGAGACATGTGATGTAACGGTTGCAGAAGTCCTTACAGAGCTCGTTGACCTTCTCTAGCTCCAGTAGGTGGATCCGCAGCACCTGAATGGCTTTCACCATCTGAGGAACACAACAAATTCATGGACTAAATACAATAATTCCATTTATATGCTATTATGCTGATAAATGAGATTTTATAACCATCTGCTCATTGTGAAAGTAGTTTGTGTTAGACTTCCTGGTGGTGTAGTTTATATCTATGAACTCATCTAGACCAGGCTGTGAGCTTAAGGCCTAAGGAGAAAGAGTCAAACACAAAAAGTATCACCACTTCACTATGCTAGGCTCTGGTGTTTGTCTGGTTTTCAAGGTTGTTTAAACCTGTTTTCCTTGTCTCTGCTCATAGAGCGATGCTGGTTTATTCATCAACCCAATAACACAAACATCTGGAGTCACCAGAGTATGCCACTGCACCTCAGAATGGGAGAAAATCGCTGTAACCTTTAGCCTTGTGAGTACCAGATCATTTGATTCAGTCAGATGTTTGTGTGAACAACAGTCATGAGACAGTAGTAATCTAATTGGTCCGGATCACCAAATTCTCCTTGAACAAGTTCAAACTTTGTAGCGTAGGTAAAGACCATCTAATGCCTGAGAGGTCATCAGACATGAAGTCCAGCAAAGGTCTGCCCGGAATGCCCTGTGCTTCTTCATACCAAAACAATGGCCCTGTTGATTGTCTCTACACACTTGCCAGCTGGGTATTCGTCATAACAAGCTGGTTTCCTGGCTCTGTTTACCCGTGTCTGCAGAGCACAAGGTCTCCCAGATGGACAGAACTCTTACTCTTAGCTTTAATAAAAGAATCTTATTTTTGTCTCATAAAATGATTTCTCTCACTTTACTGGTTAATTACAATCAGATTATGTTCTATCTACAAGGAATGTTTTATCTAAAGTGATTTTAAAGTCTTGACTGCTTTACAGTAATGAATGAATCAGCATCTTTGTTATTCTTATATCAAGATTGTAAATACCACAAATGAGTCTACTTGATGAATTTAATAATGGTTTGTTATCAGTATATTCACATATTAATATTACTATATTAATAAATGAATGTTTAACCTATTTACTTAACAGATTAATGAATAAGTCTTTTCTAAGTGTCAAAGGAAAGGTGACGTCTGAGGACTCGTTGGTATGATTCTGATTTCCTAAAATTTATAAACTAACATTAAAAGTGGGAAGTCAAGCCAGAATTTCAGTGGAATAATTTTAGAGGCATAAAGAACCATCTCTTTTGAATCAAGCAATTCTTATCTGCAATCTGCCTCCAACTCATCAGCCATGAAACGGTCCGCCTGCAGCCCGGGAGGTGATCTCTGACCAGCTGATGCAGAGTCAAGGAATACGGTTTGACATCCAGAAGTAAAACTCCTCGCATGACGAGGAAACTTCCATACCAGCTGGAGTGCCGCGAAACCTCCATACACACAGGTACCGTAACACTGCACTGGCGTTGGATGGTTATTATTAATTTTATTAATTTGATAATTTGTTAAACCTGATTGTTAACCCAGACATCACATTTCCTAAGATTCTTAATGAGGCTTTTTAATGACATCTAATATCCTGTTTCATCATAGTTCATTCATCAGTTGATATTACCTTGAACCATCATTTATAATCATTTGTCCTGCATCATCATTAGTCATCATACAGTAATAAATTGAATTGTATAAACTATATTTTCGACTCTGTCTCAAATTATTATAAGGTGTTGTTTCCCTGGCGTACCCAAAGTACCTATTTTCATCATCAATCAAATATTAAAGGTTCAAAAATTCATATTTATATGGAATATCACCTCTTGTTGAATACCTTTATATTTTATTGAGGATTCATTAAAAGTACCTACAAGATTCAACTTTAATAGATTTTTATTTGTCGTATTGCCATATTAGGTGTGTCATTTGAAATGGAAAAGAGAATTCTTGAGTATGCTAAAGAAGAATTATTTCTGGCTATATAAAATCTCAGTGAACAGTTCTCTGTGTAGATTTATTGGCTAAAGGTCTTGTGTGTGCTCTTCAGTGTAGCTGTGCCTCAAAGTCACTACAGAAGGTCGACAGAATGGTCAGAAAAGTGCTTGGCCAAGGAGACGATAAATCAGCTAATTAATCAGGGGAGCAGTAACTCTTGTTCCATCGCTACCAGTCCGGCTGATTGTTAAATCCCTTTGAAAGAGTGAGAGTCCTCTGGGAGGGATGCTGACATCCAGAGCCTCATAAAACTCACAGATGCAAGGTTAATTGACTGTTCAGCACTTGTCAGCTTGCCCTCTCAGGTACTGTGAGGACAAGGCTGTACTACCCACTACATTTCTCTGTAGGTCACCAGGATCCTTCTAGTGTGTAATTCCTGCTGGATGTTGAAAGAGGAAGAGAATGATTAGGATGCGACAGTAGCAGAGGAGCTACATGCCTGCCCCGTAACCAGAGGGTTGCAGTTGTTGTGTCCTTGGGCAAGAGACTTCACCTGCCTGACCTGCTGGTGGTGGTCAGAGGGACCGGTGGTGCTGAATGTGTGGGAGTCTCGTCTCTGTGTGCCTGGGCAGTTGTGGCTACATTGTAGCCCATCACCACCAGCATGTGAATGTGTGAATGACTGTTGTGTTGTAAAGCACCTTGGGGGGTTTTAGGACTCTAGAAGGCCCTATATAAATACAGGCCATTTACCATTTAGGATAAGCGTTAATTGAATGAACTGCAGTCGTTTATTTTTATCTTAATTTGTCTCACGAGTCACTTCAGTTCCTTTTTAAAAATTAAGTTTCCATTTAAAAAAAACAGATTCAGGTGCTGAATTATTGATTTTTCTGGAAAACCTGAAAATCACCCAAAGCATGTAAGGGCATATTTATTTTAAAAAGGAATCAAGACCACAATTCCTCTAATAACCTGTTTTATCCAAGTTAACTTCAGTAAATCTGTTCATCCAAATGCTAACAGTTACCTGGAAATAAAAACATGGTAGATAGCCTTACTTTCTTTGAAATGCTGCAAAAGTAAAACAAAAATATATCCTATGTGCTAACATGGTCATGCATCAATGTCATGCTTTCACAACAAACCTCACTTTTCAAAAAAATTCAGTCTCCCTGCATCATCTTTACTTCTGTTGTCTACTTACCAAATTGTCCAGTTCTGGATCTTCGCTGAAAAAAGGCTTATGTTCTCGCTCCTGCTGGTGGACAAAGTTTTCAATGTCCACATCAAAGCTGGCAGATGTGATGCATTCAGATCCTTGTGTGGCCTGCTCACACTTCTCAAACAGCAGCGCCAGCAGAGGGAACAGTGGGTGTCTGAGGACAACATGGAGGAGGAGAGGAACAACTCAGGAAGAACTTCAAAACATCAGCTCTGCTTCATCATAAATGATAAGTGACCCGCACTTGTATAGCGCCTTTCAGAGTCAGAGGACTCCATAGCGCTTTACACTACAGTGTATCATTCATCCGTTCACATACACATTCACATGCTAGTGATGATGAGCTATGGTGTAGCCACAGCTGCCCTGGGGCACACTGACAGAGGCGAGGCTGCCGTACACTCACTGGCGTCGCCGGTCCCTCCGACCACCACCAGCAGGCAACGTGGGTTAAGTGTCTTGCCCAAGGACACAACGACAGCAACAGACTGAGTGGGACGCGAACCTGCCACCTTCTGATTGCAATATATCATAACATATCATAACCCGACCCCCACTACCCCCCAAAAAAACCACCCACAACCGACCTCAATGAGTGTCGCCCTATTGCACTGAGTGCCTGGTACTCAAACACATCCAAAATCAACACAAAGCAATAACATCTTATCCTCTATAAGGATGTAAAGTCTTGTCTTGTATTCATGTGGCTGAGATGCAGCCAGTTTGGTCATGTCCTAGCTATCTAACGCATTTGGTGTTGCATAGCTTGCACATTTTTTTTTCAACTTTTTTAGATTTTTTTTTCTCCTAATTTTTTGTTGGCTTGGTCTACAGATCATATGTACCAAGTTTCACATTGATTCTGCGTATTATGTAGGATGAGTAATAAACTAAGTGTTGCCTTTGTTACAAAGCAAAAAATCTAGCTAAGCAAAAATGTGCAGGGCCTTGATAAAATCATCCAAGGAAAAAGGGGGCTATTAAGATTTTGGAGGGTTAGAGCTATGGTTTTTCCTTTGCAATAGTGCCCCCTAGATTTTAGGGGGTGTGAAATTTGGAGCCTGAGTATGATTTTTCAAACAAACTACCATGTCATTTATTTCCTGGCATTTCCAAAATCATCCACCCAAACAATCCTATTTAAAAAATAAACACACTGCCCTAAATTAATAAATCCATGAAAAATCTTTAACTTACCAAATAGTTACCACAATATTCTCAGATGGTCATCTCTAAATGTGGAACAATATCCTTTCATTTCAATGACCCTAGATAATAAGCCTTTTCAATACAAGATAGATAGATAGATAGATAGATAGATAGATAGATAGATAGATAGATAGATAGATAGATAGATAGATAGATAGATAGACAGACAGACAGACAGACAGACAGACAGACTTGAAGAGTAAATCTGGGCCATGGTGTTATGGTTAATGATTTCTGGGAAATGGCGCTTTGGTGGTGCCTCAGCATTTTTTGAAAAATTGACTGCAAATGTGCACATTTTCATTTTCATTTCATTTATTTATTTATTTCATTCAAAAAAAATCAAAATGCAAAAAAAAACAAAAAAACATACAAAATAAAACAATAAATCAAACAAACAATTTGAATGAAAAGGGACAGAAAGAAGAAATATCTTATGTTAACATGCCCCTATTTACAAAACCAAACATTTTAATAATACTTCCATACTTTTTTCAACAACAAAACAAAACACAGATTCATCAAACTATATTCTTGTAATTTACAAACCTAATCAGACGGTATCTTAATTTTGATTATTGTAATTCTGTAATACACTTGATTTAATACATTTTTTAAATATATTTAGTGACTTTGATTCTTTTATGTCCTTGCTAAGGTTGTTCCATAATCTCACACCATTTACAGAAATAGACATCTCCTTCATTCTGGTTCTAAACCTAGGTTTTTTAAATACTTCTGTTCCTTTTAACATATAACTACTGACTCTTTTTTCAAACATTTTCTGAATGTTGGTGGGTAAAGTATTTGCATTTGCTTTATACATTGTTTGTGATATTTGCATATCAACTAAATCATAAAATTTCATTAATTTATATTTGATGAATAACGGATTGGACGGATCTCTATAGCGACTGTTATTAATGATTCTCAATGCTCTTTTCTGTAAAATAAACAGTGGTTGTGCATAAGTTTTACATGTGGATCCCCATATTTCTACACAGTAAGTTAAGTATGGAACAATCAGTGAGTTATACAATGTCAGCAATCCAGAACTATTCAGTAAAAACTTGACTTTATGTAGTACTGCTATGGCTTTGGCAATTTTACCTCTGACATAACCTATGTGTGACTTCCAAGTGAGAGCTTCATCAATTATGACTCCTAAAAATTTGGTTTC
>SSNS01001112.1:31092-49842 GCA_006937985.1 Aphyosemion australe
AGAGCACACACAACGGAGCATAGCCTCCAGCTCCTGGTTCATCCTCTCACACTGACCATAGGTCTGAAGATGGAAGCTAAACTGGAGCTGAGAGCAACCAGGGCCCCCAGGCGGTTGGCAAAGTCCTTCCAGACACGAGACGAATTGGGGGCCGCAGTCCGAGATGATCTCAGAGGGGAGTCCATGAAGCCTGAAGACATATTTAACCAGGAGGGAAGCTGTCTCTGATGATGAAGGTAGATTAAAGGGGAACTAAGTGGTATGCTTTAGAAAACCAGTCAACTACAGTTAGGATCACAGTCAAACTCTTGGAGGGAGGCAGTCCAGTCACAAAATCAAGAGCAATATTTGACCAGGTGGGAATGAGGAGTGGGTTGAGTAGCACGTAGGGAGGCTGATTACTGCCCTTGTTAGGGGCGTAGGTGTGACAAGCATCAATGTAGCTTTTAACGTCGCTGAATAAGGATGGCCACTGATGAGGGTCACTGTGTGACTGACACCTGGATGAAAAGAAAACTTTGCTGTATGTGCCCAGTGGATGAGTTGGCCTCGTACTCTGGAGAGCACATAGAGCTTGTTAGGAGGCCCATTACCTGGGTCTGGTTCAGTTTTAATCGCCTCCAGTACCTTGTTGCGGATCTCCCAGGAGATGGTGCCGACAACACAAGAAGGAGGTATGATGGTGGATGGCTCTGAATCTGTGTCTGAGGAGTGTTGTCTGGAAAGTGCGTTTGGCTTAACGTTCTTAGAACCAGGTCTGTAAGAGATTAGGAAATTGAAACGAGAGAAGAATAGGGACCAACGGGATTGTCAAGAGTTCAATCTTTTGGCTTCCTTGAGATACAAAAGGTTCTTGTGGTTGGTCCAGACGATGATGGGGTGGTCAGCTCCCTCTAACCAGTGCCTCCATTCTTCAAACGCCATCTTGATGGCGAGGAGTTCACGGTCTCCCACATCATAGTTTTTTTCGGCGAGTGTTAGATGGCGTGAAAAGAGGGCACAGGGGTGGAGTCGGTGATATGTGGGGAAGACCTGAGACAAAACAGCACCAACACCAGTGTCTGAAACGTCCACCTCCAGTGTGAACTGCTGAGAGGTATTAGGTTGAGTGAGCACAGGAGCCTGAGTGAATTTCTCCTTCAGTTCAGAAAAAGCTTTATCGGCTTCGGGGGTCCACACAAAATGTCTTTTAACTGATGTGAGCTGAGTAAGTGGTGTGGCTGTCTGGCTATAGTTTTTGATAAATCTACAATAAAAGTTGGCAAAAACAAGGAAACGTTGGAGTTGCTTACATGAAGTGGATACAGTCCTGTCGAGGACAGCTTGGATCTTTTGTGGGTCAGACTTCAACTGCCCACTCTCAATTACAAAGCCAAGGAATCAAATGGGTGGGACGTGGAATTCACACATCGGCTTTGACATACAGTCGATTCTCCAGCAAGCGTTGAAGGACGGCACAGACATGTCCTCAATGTTCTTCGGGTGACTTGGAAAAAACAAGAAAATCATCAAGATACACAGTTACAAATTTGTTTAAATAGTCACCTAGGACGGAGTTCACTAATGACTGGAAGACTGCAGGGGCATTTGTTAGTCCAAAAGGCATCACCAAATATTCAACGTGCCCCAATGGTGCCGTGAAGGCAGTCTTCCATTTGTCACCTTTGCGGAGCCTGATGCGATGATAGGCATTGTGGAGGTCCAGTTTAGTCAAAATAGTGGCTTCCTGTAGAGGCTCAAAAGTTGAAGACAGAAGTGGCAATGGGTATTTATTTTTGACAGTGATCTGGTTCAAACCTCGGTAATCGATACATGGATGTAGAGAGCCATCTTTCTTTGAAACAAAGAAAAACCCAGCCGTAAGGGCTGATGTGGCGGGTCTGATTATGCCGGGAGCTAGAGATTCAGAGATCTACTTTTCCATGCATTCACGCTCTGGTTTTGAAACACTGAACAGGCGACTCAAAGGCAGAGGAGCACCAGGAAACAGTTAAATCTCACAATCATAGGGTCTATGAAGTGAGAGAGAGGAAGCTCGATCTTTAGAAAATATCTGCTGGAGGTTGTATTCCTTAGGTACTCTGGTGAGATCTGGGAGTGAAGCAGGTTTGCTTTCTGGCTCGGGGGCCAAGAGAGGGTCAAATTTAAGGCAGCAGGAGAGGCAGTGAGGACTACAAGCTTCGACTTGGCTGGTGGACCAGCTTATGTGCGGGTTATGGGTGGCCAACCATGGGTGTCCGAGGATGACAGGAGACTGGGGAGACGGAAAAACATAGAACGATAAAACCTCACGGTGGTTACCTGAGACTAGAAAGTTGATGGGAACAGTCTGGTGGGTGATAGAGGTAAGTGAACTTCCATCCAGAGAGGAGGCTTCCGAGGTTTTTCTCTTTATTCTTTGATTAGCACACCAGCATCTCAACAGAGAACACAAATCCACCACAGGCAACATTGCAATCTAACAAGGCTAATCAAAAGGTATTGGCTGAAGCACATGATTATTATGCCAACCCTTTTTACAAAGAAGAATCATTTAATATTCAATTCATGTACATAAGACTCGAAACAACAACAAAAAAAGTAAACCTTCCACCGTAAACAAGTAAATACAGTAAATTTAATAAAATTTAATTAAACACCATGACAGCAATCTAATCAAAACAACCAAAGTTTCAATATTATTAATTTATTTATTTTTACTCTTTCATCCCTGTTTTATATTTTTTTCTAATATTCTAGTTTTAAACATGTTTTTAAAAACAGAGAGTGAACGACACCTTTCAAAATCACTTTCATAAATATTCCACAAGTTGACTCCTCTAACAGAAACACACGTCTGTTTTATGTTTGTCCTTATCTTGTTTTTTTTTTTTTAAATCTGTTCCCCTTAAGTCATATTGACTGTCTCTCACTTCAAACAGCTTTTGAGTACTGCGGCATAGCAAATTATTTTGTGCTTTATACATTATCTGTGCTATTTTATATTCAAATAAATCATAGAATTTCAGGATATTTGAATTTATAAATAAGATATAGTTGGTTCTGTATAGTTTGTTTGATTTATAATTCTTTTGGCTCTTTTTTGTAACTTAAAAATAGGAAGGGTATTGGTTTTATATGCATTGCCCCATATCTCTAGACAATAAGTCATGTATGGAAGCAACAATGAACAATAAAGAGTGTATAATGATTTCTTGTTCAGGACATACTTTGTTTTATACAGAATAGCAATGATTTTTGACATTTTTGTTTTCACATGATTTATATGAGACTTCCAGTTAAGTTTATCATCTATTATCATTCCAAGAAATTTATTTTTGTATACTTTTTCAATTTCAATTCCATTTACCCTAATTTTAGAGGCATTTTTCATTTGTCTAGTCCAAAAATAATACATTTATTTATATTTAGCAATAACTTATTTACATCAAACTAGTTTTTTAATATATTTAATTCTCCTTCCACTATAGTCAGAGGTTGTTCTAGATTTTTACCTGAGCAGTACAGTGTGGTATCATCAGCAAACAACACACTTTTGAACAATTTGGAAACATTGCATATATCATTTATATATAATATAAATAATTTAGGGCCCAGCACAGAGCCCTGAGAAACACCACAAGTTGTCTTCAACTGATTAGATTTTACATTACTGATTTCCACATATTGATATCTATCATCCAGGTAACTTTTCATCCACTTATATGCTATCCCTCTTATACCATATCTCTCCAATTTCTTCATTAATATTGTATGATCAATCATATCAAATGCCTTTTTTAAGTCTATAAAAACACCATCAGTATATTCCTTATTATCAATTGCAGTAAATATCCCTTCTACAAATTCCATGACTGCCATTGAAGTGGACCTATTCCCCCTAAAGCCATATTGATTATCACTTAAAAGATCATGCTTTTCAATATATTTATCAAGTGTATTAACGAATAATTTTTCTAAAATTTTTGATAGCTGCGGATGTAGTGATATTGGTCTGTAATGTGTAACTTGACACCTCTCTCCACTTTTATGAATGGGAATAACTTTTGCTATTTTCATCTTTGAGGGAAACACACCAGTTCGAAATGAAAGATTACAAATGAATGTAAAAGGATCCACTATATATTCAATAATATTTTTTAACTAATATCATGTCAATATCGAAACAATCTTTGGATTTTTCATTATTTAATGTTTTCACAATATCAAGTATTTCTTTATGTGTTACAGCACCAATAAACATGGTGCCATCCAGAGAGGAGGCCTTCATGGGCGCTAACAAAGGGATAGTTGGAATCTCAAGTTTTTCCACTAGTGTCTGGTCCAAAAGGTTTTGCTCACACCCTGAGACCAACAATGCTTGAGAAGAGACAGTTGTTGTTTAAATGAGATTGAACAGGAAATGGTTTGAATTAAGTAAGTAAGTAAGTAAATTTTATTTGTATAGCACTTATCACAGAAAAAGAATCACAAAGTGCTTCACAAAGATCAACAAAACAAAAGATAAAGTCATCATAAAATGATCTTAAAACAAAACAACAGAATATCATAAAATCATTCAAAATCAGAAAACAAAAAGTCATAAAATTATAAAAATGATAAAACAAATGAAAGATGATTATAAATACAAGTTAGAAAAAAAAAACAACGAATAAAACATAAAAGATTTAAGTAAAAGCAGTTTTAAACAAAAGGGTCTTCAGCTGCTTTCTAAAGGTGACCAGACTATCAGTAACACGTAAGGATAAAGGAAGTTCATTCCAAAGTCGGGGTGCAACAGCCTGGAAAGAGCGATCACCTCGACTTTTCTATCTGGTCTTTGGAACTTCTAGAAGGTTCTGGTTTGTGGACCTGAGGGCTCGGGTTGGAGCATAAGGCTTTAACAGTTCAGTAACATAAGGAGGAGCTTGGCCATGTAGAGCCCTGTGTGTTATAGTAAGGATCCTAAATTGAATTCTAAAGTTAATGGGTAACCAGTGCAGAGACATCAGAATAGGAGAGATGTGAGCTCTTCTGTTTGCTCCAGTTAGGAGCCTCGCTGCAGAGTTCTGGACCAACTGAAGGCGGTCAAGGGCTTTTTTGTTAAAACATGTGAAAAGTGTGTTACAGTAATCTAGACGGGAGGAGATAAAGGCATGGATAACCATTTCAAGCTCATGTTTTGACACCAACCTTTGTAGTTTGGAGATATTTTTCAAGTGATAAAAACAGTTTCTGACCAGTGTTTTTGAGTGGCCTTCAAGAGACATTGATTGGTCAAAGACAACACCCAAATTTCTCATGTTTGACTTGACAGCAGAAGCTAAATAACCAAGTTGTTGACTAATCAGAGGAGCCATGCTCTCAGGGGCAATGATCAGACATTCAGTCTTTTCAGAGATTAAATGAAGGAAGTTATCTTCTAGCCAACTAGTGATCGCTGATAGGCACTCTAGTAGTTCAGCCAGCTTATGGAGCTCAGAATCCTTAAAGGAGCTTAAATTAACTGCAGAACCACCCACCAGAACTCTCTGTGCGACTGGTGGGCCCTCCCCTTTTAGTTGGTTAGGACAGTTTAAGACAAAATGGCCCACTTGACCACAATAAATGCACAATCCTGACCTCATGTGCCATTGTTTCTCCTCCAGTGTGAGTCTGGTCCTACCAATCTGCATCGGTTTGTCAGGAAGAGGAAACAGAGCCTGGGAAGAAGCCTTGCAGAGAGGAGGTGAAACAGGAGGAGCAAATGTGTGCATAACTAAGGCTATGTTCACACTGCAGGCAAAAGCGCATCAAATCCGCATTTTGACCTGCCTGTGACCCTTATCTGATTTTTTTGTGACAGTCTGAACAAATCTGATTTTTCCTAATCCGATCCAGGTCATTTCCAGTGGCGGCTCGTCCATAGGGGACGCTAGGGTGCCGCCCCACCAGTCTCACAGGAAAAGGAAGAAGAAGATAGGAATACCAAAATATACTGCTCACAAAAATTAAAGGAACACTTTAAAAAAACACATTAGATACATCAGATCTCAATATGAAGTTGGATATCTATACAAATAACAACAGGGCAATGTCTTAGGAACAAAAGGATGCCAAGTCTTTTAATGGAAATAAAAGTTTTCAGCCTACAGAGAGCTCAATTGTGTAGACACCCTAAAACCAGAGTGAAATGAAGATGTGGCAGGCTAGTCCATTATTTCAAAAACTTAATTTCTGCAACTCAAAATGCTTTTCAGTATCTTGTGTGGCCCCCACGAGCTTGTGTGCATGCTTGACAACGTCGGGGCATGTTCCTAATGAGACAACGGATGGTGTCTTGTGGCATTTCCTCCCAGATCTGTGTGAGGGCATCCCTGAGCTCTTGTACAGTCTGAGGAGCGACCTGGCGCCGAAACATAATGTCCCACAGATGTTCTATTGGGTTTAAGTCAGGGGATCGTGAAGGCCATTCAATTGTTTCAATTCCTTCATCCTCCAGGTACTGTCTGCATACTCTTGCCACATGAGGCCGGGCAATGTCGTGCATTAGGAGAAAACCAGGACCTACTGCATCAGCGTAGGGTCTGACAAAGGGTTCAAGGATTTCATCTGGATACCTTATGGCAGTCAGAGCACCATTTCCTAGGCAGTAGAGGTCTGTGCGTCCCTCCATGGATATGCCTCCCCAGACCATCACTGACCCACCACCAAACCTGTCATGTTGAACGATGTTGCAGGCAGCATAACGTTCTCCTTGTCTTCTCCAGACTCTTTCACGTCTATCACAGGTGCTCAGGGTTAACCTGCTCTCGTCTGTAAAAAGTACAGTGCGCCAGTGGCGGACTTGCCAATTCTGATGTTCTTGAGCAAATGCCAGTTGAGCTCTACGGTGCTGGGCAGTGAGCACAGGGCCCACTACAGGACGTCGGGCCCTCAGGCCATCTTCATGAAGTCTGTTCCTGATTGTTTGGGGAGACATTCACACCAGTGGCCCTCTGGAGGTCATTCTGTAGGGCACGAGCAGTGCTCAGCCTGTTCCGCCTTGCACAAAGGAGCAGGTATTGGTCCTGCTGATGGGTTGTGGACCTTCTACGGCCCTGTCCAGCTCTCCGAGAATAACCGCCAGTCTCCTGAAATCTCCTCCATGTTCTGGAGATTGTGCTGGGAGACACATTAATCCTTCTTGCTGCAGCGCGTGTGGATGTGCCATCCTGGAGAAGTTGGACAACCTGTGCAACTTCTGTAGGGTTGAGGAATCGCCTCATTCTGCCAGTAGAGATAATTACTCAAGCCAAAACTAGCACGAGTGGAAAACCAGCCAAAAAAGATCAAGAGGGAGAAACTTGAAATGACCTCCACATGTTAAACCAGTCCTGTTTTGAGGGTTTTGTAATTGTTGCCACTTTAGTGCACCTGTCGTTAAGTCCATAAACACCAATACAGCTGAAAGTGATTAACAATGCCCTCAGCTGCTTAATCAACCAGAAAATGATCAGACAGGTTTAATTGATTTCATGCCAGGCCCAATAAAAAAAAGTGTTCCTTTAATTTTTGTGAGCAGTGTATATTTAAAAAAAAAATTAAAATAAATGATCTATACACCATATGAACTGTAAGTGCTGTGTGTAATCTGCATTTAATTGTGTTCATACTTTTAACATGGCCGAATCGTTGACATACTTCCTGTCACGTGTCCACAGCGGCGGAGGAAGGCGAGTAGGGATGAGCGAGTACACCACTATCTGTATCTGTATCTGTTCAACCATCTAAATTATCTGTATCTGTATCTGTACTAGGAGTGGGTGGGGCCTAACCCGGAAATGGGCGTGGTTCAATCGGAAGTGGGTGTGGTTTAACACAGTACATTATTTTAAGTCTGAAATTGATATGGATTGATCACAAGTTGCTATATGTATTGTTTATTTGACAACTATTTACAGATCAGCCTCAGAATTGAGATTCAGTGTTTTTGATCACAATAGTAAAGGAACTATTACAGAACAAATTTTTCAATAAACTCAGAACATGAATACTAAAGTGCATGAATGAATATAACTGAACTCATACTAGAATGAGACACAACTTTTTAATTTAATTTTTTTTTATTTTATGATTAAACAATTTTTTTCTAAAGTTCTTGGCATTTTTCCCCACACACAGTTAAACAATGTTGATTAAGGTGTTTGTGTGTGGTTGTGCGCGTGTCTGTGTGAGAGAGAGGGAGAGAGAGGTTTTTCTACTGACCAAATAGCCCTGTGCCGTATTTCGAGAGAGAGAGAGAGAGAGAGACCAACGCGATACGAGCAGTTTTCAGCTCTCGTCAAATGCACCGCTACGAAACAATTAACTTTAAATGTTACACAAACTGAAAAAGAGGCGAGCTGAAGAAGGGAGTACTGATTACTGAAGCAACGTGACAAGAGAGAGCTACACAGAGGTCTCAGTCACTGTCGTGTGTGAGCGGAGCAGCACAGCTGCCTTCTGGCGCGGCAGAGATGGTTTTGTGTGTATGGAGGGGCGGGCACTCTGTGTGACTGGCCAATCACAGAGCGTAAAGACAGTCAGTTACCCAATGAGGATTCTCCTTCCAACCGAACCGAAAATCATGAATTTTACTCGTTTAATATTCATACTCGTCAAAAATGCATTATCTGTACCGGATACTCGTCTGAAACGAGTATCCAGCTCATCCCTAAAAGCGAGGCGACAGAATGATCGCCCAAGCCTGAGTGCAGCAGCCAGCCAATTACTGATAAGAAATTCAAACGTATAGAAACGGGAATTCATCGTCATCGATTCGGAAGCCCGAAGGGCGATAGAGCTACCGCCCAAGGCTGGTGTTGTGTGCGGCGAGATCAGCGCCTTTCAGATACAGAGTTCGGACACTCCCATAGGCTTCAAGTAACGTCGGCCATGGAGCTCCCAATAGTTGATTCTCTGCGTTTTGGAGTGTTTTTCCTCCGGTAAGTTAATGAAATTACAACATGTTGGCACTGTGAAGCATTAGCTGACCTCGAACCAAAATAAGTCAACTATGATTTTTAACGTAGTCAGTTTTAGTTAATTAATTGTGTTAACCGGCTAACTGCAGCTAGCTAGCTAGTTAGCGGCCGGTCATTGTGTGTTTAAACGGGCCTATTTAGCTTCTTCACTTATTCAGCGCAGTTATAAATATCTGTTTAGAGTTTTGTAAATTCTTTGGAGATTTCTGAGTTTAAAATGAATTCTAATGAGACACAATAATGTTCTTGTGTAAAGAGGAGTTATTAAACTCTCAACTAGAGAGAAGCTGTTTTTATTCTGAGTGCCATGTGAGTTATAGATCAGACAGCAGCATCATTTGGGATATCACCAGTAGCTGTAGAACAGTAACTACCGTAAATCCTCTAATATTGGCCTGTATTCCATTACCGGCCGGGTCTCTTATATTAGCTGTCAGCGGGGGTAAATACAGGCCGGTCTCTAATAGTGGCCGGGGCTACTGTTAGAAACAGCGTGGGTGTGTTTTTTGTTTTTGTTTTTTTCGGAGATCGACGGTAAAGTGAGCCCTCACTCGATTTTTCGAGGCGCACGTATACCAGGTTTTACGGTAACAGCGGACTAGTGGATCATAATCTCCGGCTGCAGGATGAGCAGAAACGGAATCGAAAAATGCTAGTTTGCAGTGATCACTTCATCACAGGTAAGTAGGGTGACTGTATAAAAGGTTAAGGATTAATGTTATATTTACTGATTTTATTTTGGTGTGAACTGCAGGAAGTTACAGGCTTTAATTTTGAAGAGACTTTTACCGAGAGCTCACTTCCAGCGCTAGATTTTTTTCCTACTTTTTTTCTTTTCCTCTGTGCGGTGTGAGCTGGACGTCTCGGCAGTCTCCTACAACGCACATTGAGGTTGAGCAGAATTATGTTAATGCCAGAAAACTGCTATTAATGCTGTTAATGATGAGCCTCAACCAAAGATTAAAAAGTTGGATTTCAAGTAAAGGATGCATCTAGCCTCTTCCTGTATTCTGACCGATACACCATATTGATAGCCCCCTCACCAGAAAAGAACTAGCTTTACCTAAATCTCCTTTACACTGGTCCTTCGAGCCGGATCTAGGCTATTAATATGGACCCAGATAAAGAGATGCATCCTACTGTGAGACCTAAACGGCAGATCAGCCGACCCAGAAGATTTGAGGGCTTTGAAGTAAGCTAAGCTGGAGTTCCTCCTGGAGACATTCCTCAATGGAATCTTCCTCCACCTCTAAGCACAAGAATAGATCCTGAACTTCAGTACAGCCAAATCCATCCTGCTCCATCCACTCCTCCTGCTAGCTATAAGAGAGATATCCCCCCTAGTACACCCTTCCTGTCGCGACCAAGCTATCAGTGGAGCCAGCTGGGTAGGGATCCCCACCTTGAACTTACAACTCCCTATTTTCAGGAAACACCATCAGCCTTTTCACTGCAAGCAGAACTCAGAGCAACTCATGAAGAGAGAACACAGCTGCTCCAATCACAAAAGGAGTTACAAGATGGGTTGAAGGAGCTGAATGAAGCAAGAATGGAAATTAAAGCCCTGATCGAAGCAACACATGCCCTACGAATAGATATGAATCAGTTGGCTGCCTCACAACTTTCCCCTCACAACCCATCCCAGGGTAGCATGGACAGAACTAGGAGTGAATTTCCTACCACCCATCTGAAAGAAGAAGAAGAGGAGTGGCCCGACCCTCCNATAAGAGACAGCTCCAGGATTTCTAAGTGGGAGAACTTAACACAGGTGTTCAAACATTTTTGTTCCTCACTGTACATCAGGCGTTCCCAGTTTTTTCCTTTGAGGACCCCCTTGCACATGTCCAAGACAAGCCAGGACCCCCAACCCCAACTCCTACACGCATAAACACATTAAATGTGATTGTATAAAAGGTTAAGGATTTAGGTTATATTTACTGATTTTATTTTGGTGTGAACTGCAGGAAGTTACAGGCTTTTATTTTGAAGAGACTTTACCGAGAGCTCACTTCCAGCGCTAGATTTTTCCTACTTTTTTTCTTTTCCTCTGTGCGGTGTGAGCTGGACGTCTCGTCAGTCTCCTACAACGCACATTGAGGTTGCCAGCATTATGTTAATGCCAGAAAGTAAGTTTTTTTCACTCCATGTAAGGTCGCATTCTTAAGTCCATTTGTCTAACTATGGGGCATTCGTTGAATACTGAATAAGTGAAGAGTTTTTGTCTTACGAGTTGTCTCTATTAAGATAATTAATGCTTGTTAGCTGATGTTACTGACATGAGGAAGTTGTTTAATATTTCAGTACTAGTTACCTTATAATTGCTTCAGTTGGTAAACGACAGTGCCTCGTGGGTCGTGTTGCCATTATGGAGAGCTTGTTAGCCACAAGAGGGTGCTATTGTGTTAGAAATTGCTCTGCTAAAGTTGATTAAGATAACAAATGCGCTCATTTCCTTTCCTTTTTTTCTGTATTGGATGAGAAGGTTCATTATTAATTTATTTGAAATGTGACAGGTGGTTAATTTGATGCACTGAGTGATAATACTTGGATAGTTATATTCTGTAAGAGAATTTGCTGTCACTGTTATTTGTTTCTTTATCATGAACGCATATTTGTTTACTGTTTCAGACTGCTATTAATGCTGTTAATGATGAGCCTCAACCAAAGATTAAAATGTTGGATTTCAAGTAAAGGATGCATCTAGCCTCTTCCTGTATTCTGACCGATACACCATATTGATAGCCCCCTCACCGAGAAGAACTAGCTTTACCTAAATCTCCTTTACACTGGTCCTTCGAGCCGGATCTAGGCTATTAATATGGACACAGATAAAGAGATGCATCCTACTGTGAGACCTAAACGGCAGATCAGCCGACCCAGAAGATTTGAGGGCTTTGAAGTAAGCTACGCTGGAGTTCCTCCTGGAGACATTCCTCAATGGAATCTTCCTCCACCTCTAAGCACAAGAATAGATCCTGAACTTCAGTACAGCCAAATCCATCCTGCTCCATCCACTCCTCCTGCTAGCTATAAGAGAGATATCCCCCCTAGTACACCCTTCCTGTCGAGACCAAGCTATCAGTGGAGCCAGATGGGTAGGGATCCCCACATTGAACTTACAACTCCCTATTTTCAGGAAACACCATCAGCCTTTTCACTGCAAGCAGAACTCAGAGCAACTCATGAAGAGAGAAAGCAGCTGCTCCAATCACAAAGGGAGTTACAAGATGGGTTGAAGGAGCTGAATGAAGCAAGAACGGAAATTAAAGCCCTGATCGAAGCAACACATGCCCTACGAATAGATATGAATCAGTTGGCTGCCGCACAACTTTCCCCTCACAACCCATCCCAGGGTAGCATGGACAGAACTAGGAGTGAATTTCCTACCACCCATCTGAAAGAAGAAGAAGAGGAGTGGCCCGACCCTCCACCATGGCCAGATCCTGAGGACCACAAGAGTAGCCTATATGACCTTAAAGCCATGGATCAAGAATTTCCACCTATTCCACCACCCAGCCTTTTCAAAGGTGCAGCATTTTCACACCAGAAACCTGTCCAGTCCACCCCGAATAATGCCCAGTTTGAGGATCCTGCTCAGAAGGAAGAGGTAGTACATCCTCCATTTGCACATTACCCCCAGTCACTTTCCCACCAGGCTTCAATCAATGCAGATTTCATTCAGGGAAAGTCCTCATCTGCCAGAACCTCATTTCCAGCTACAGGTGCTGGTAAAACACTGCAAAACCCCCGCAGAGATGACATTTCTCCTACAGTTGAGGTGGTGTATAGAGGACCTAAACCTACCATACCAAAGTTCATTCATTCAGATCCCTGTGAGTTTGCCAGACTCCGTATTGCACTAGAAAACCTGCTGCCCTCCAATGCCACAGAGCTGTTCAAGTACCAAAAACTTGTGGACCATTTGAAATTAGATGAAGCTAAGCTTATTGCTGACGCTTATCTCAACTCACCCAAGCCTTATACTGACACCATGACTGCTCTGCACGATAAATTTGGACAACCACATCAGCTTGCCCTGAGAAAGATAGCGAGTGTTCTTGATGGTCCTGAAATAAGGCGAGGTGATCCAGTAGCCTTTCAGAAGTTTTCCCTCCAGGTGCAGTCACTAGTAGGCCTGTTGCAAACCTTAGGCCTGGAAGGGCAAGTAGAACTTAACTGTGGGTCACATGTAGCCCGACTCTTAGGCAAGCTACCTCCAGAGCAAAGGGCTGAATTTCGACGGCACCAGTTCAAACTACCTGGGAAATCTTACACCCTGCATGACCTATCTGACTGGCTTCATTATGAATCATGGTGCCAGGGCTTTGATAGCCAGACCACAGGAAAGGGTGGTAGAGAGAGAAACAACACGAAGTTTGAAGGCCGAACTGGCAAACAGACTGTGTCAGTCTTCCATAATATCAAGGGATCTTCAATAACTGGTCCTCTGACTGCTAAGGAGGCTGCAGCAAAGGTGGCAAGCAAAGGGAAAGCTTTTTGTGCTTATTGTGAGAGCACTGAACACTACTTTAGTCAGTGTAGTGATGTTGCAAAGCTATCTAAGGAACAAATAAAAGACTGGATCCAGGAAAACAGAAGATGTTGGCGATGTGCACAAGCTCACTTGGCTGCACAGTGCACGCTAAAGAAACCTTGCAGCATCTGTCTAGGAAAACACCTACTGGCGCTTCATGAGGTGAACACCAGAACCCATAAAGCCAGCCCAGATGTAGCCGTGAGTGAGGGGAGCTGCTTAACCAATTCAGCTCCTGATTCCCTCTACCTCGACCGACCAGGTGTAGGTCGTGTCATGCTGAAGGTGGTACCTGTGTTTCTCAGTTCTGGAACAAGAACCCTAACTACCTTTGCTATACTTGATGATGGATCAGAGAGGACCATGTTACTTCCTGGTGCGGCCAAAGCGCTTGGTCTGAGAGGCACCCCTGAGAACCTTCCTCTTCGTACAGTTCGTCAGGACATTCAGGTATTGCAAGGTCACGCTGTGTCCTTCAGACTCTCCTCAGCTACCGAGCCCAGCTCCAGCTACAGTATTGATGGGGCCTTTACCTCTAATCGCCTGAACTTAGCTCACCACACCTACCCTCTTGAACAACTTCAAAGGAAGTTTGTACATGTGCGTGGGATTCCAGTACCAGCTCTAAAGGACGCCAAGCCACTGCTTCTTATTGGTTCAGACCAGCCTCACTTGATAACCCCTATTGAACCAGTCAGATTTGGGCCACATGGCAGCCCAGCAGCAGTCCACACCAGACTCGGATGGACACTCCAAGGACCTAGTCATTTCATGGGGCGGCCCTCTAATCCCGCCCTTTGTCTGTACACCTCCTCCCGAGATGAAGAGCTATTTACCCACGTAGAGCGACTTTGGCAAGTGGATATTGTACCTTACAGATCGGAGAAATCTGTAACACGCTCAAAGCAGGACCATCAGGCTGTAGCACTGCTGGAGGCTAAGACAGCTCGTACCATGGTGGATGGAGTCCTCAGGTATGCTACACCTCTCCTCCGTCATGACCGCATGCCACTCCTACAGGCCCCGAAAGAATCCGTCATGCCTTTACTTCGGAGTACAGAGAGACGACTCCTGAAGGACAACAATCGAGCAGAGGCCTATAAGATCGAGATGCAGAAACTAATCGAAGCTGGTGCTGTAAAGGAGGTTTCCGAGGAGAAACCATCAAAGGAGAGCTGGTACATTCCCCACCATCTCGTCACACACAATGGAAAGAAACGCATTGTCTTCAACTGCTCACACAAGTACCTTAACCAGTTCCTACTGCCTGGTCCAACCCTTGGAGCTTCTTTGTTAGGGGTCTTGTTGAGATTCCGAGAACATCCAATAGCTGTAAGTGGAGACATTAAAGGAATGTTTCATCAGGTTTGTCTCCTACCTGAAGATCGTCCTTTACTGAGATTCTTGTGGCGAGATCTGAAGGTAGATGAGCCCCCAAAGACCTTTGAGTGGCAAGTCCTACCCTTTGGGACAACTTCAAGTCCATGTTGTGCTACGTACGCTTTGCAACGTCATGTGACAGACCATACACAACCAGGGGAACCAGGGGAAGACCTACATGATTCTATTGAAAAATGTTTCTATGTAGATAACTGCCTGCAGAGTGTTGGATCACCCAAAGAAGCAAAGTCACTTGTGGATAGGTTAAGAGACATCCTGGCAACCGGAGGCTTTGAACTGCGACAGTGGGCTTGTAATCAGCCAGAAGTCCTCAGTCACTTGCCTCCTGAAGCTATATCAGAAAGCCTGGACCTGTGGTTAGCTGAGGATAAATCCAATCCTATGGAAACAACACTTGGCCTCAGCTGGGATTGGAAGTCAGATACCCTGGGTTATAAACACAGGCCAGTGTCCTACGACGTGCTCACCCTGAGAAACATCTACAGAGTCCTGGCTTCACAGTATGATCCTCTGGGTTATCTGCTACCATTCACTAATCAAGCTAAACTCATCCTCAGGCAGCTGTGGGATAAGCAACATGGTTGGGATGATTCAAACCTACCTTCTAAACTCCACCAAGCTTGGTCTGACTGGGAAGAAGAGCTCAAGTCCTTAGCCCACATTACCTTCCCACGTGCCTATGCGCCAACGCATTTTCCTCCAGAAGAGGTCCAACGAGAGCTGCATATTTTTGCAGATGCATCAGAGCAGGCTTATGGCGCAGTGGCGTACATGAGGACTGATGACACTCATGGGCGGGTCCAACTTACATTCATTCTGGCTCGTTCGAGAGTAGCCCCCAAGCGGCCGCTGTCTATTCCACGGCTAGAGCTCTGTGCAGCTTTGGTGGCAGCACAACTGGCAAGCATCCTGAATAAGGAGCTCACAGTGGTAGTTAAGCAAACTGTTCTATGGTCAGACTCCACCACTGTTCTTACCTGGTTGAACTCCCAATCATGCCGCTACAAGATCTTTGTAGGGGCTAGAGTTGCGGAGATACAGGAACTGACAGAGAACTGTACCTGGCACTATGTGAACTCCTCAAGTAACCCAGCTGATGACCTAACGAGAGGGAAGACTCTCAGAGAACTAATGGAACCGAATCGGTGGTCCGACGGACCCTGCTTCCTCCTTCAGGGTTCTGACCATTGGCCGGCCAAGCCCAGCACGGAACCTTCTGAAGACAAATCTGAGCTCCGAAAGTCTGTCTTCTGTGGCACAGTGACTACTTCACCAAACCCTACCGGTGCAGACAACAAAGTTTACAAAACATGGCAGGAACTATTGGAGGATACTGCACGAGATCTTCATGGACTAACGCATTCCAGTACTCCCCCAACTGCTGAGGAGTATCGACAAGCTGAGACCATAGTTTTACGGCAAGCTCAGCAACAGTCCTTTCCGGAAGAATGCAGACTCCTTGCAATTGGGAAACCTGTTTTTTCCAGAAGCCGTTTACTCACCTTGGCTCCTGAATTGGATGTGTCTACGGGCCTCATCAGAGTGGGTGGGCGTCTACGACGTTCAGAGGGCCTGGACAGCTCTACACTACACCCTATTGTCCTAGACGCTTCATATCCTTTTACTCGGTTACTCATCCAGAGATATGACCATGATCTACATCATCCAGGTTCAGAGCGAGTCCTTGCAGAGTTAAGGAGGTCATACTGGATTCTTCGAGGAAGAGAGGCTATCCGCAAACACCAGCGGACATGCCCTGACTGTCAACGTTGGAGGGGACAACCATCGATCCCAAAAATGGCCGATCTTCCCCCTGCTCGGCTGCGATTGTTTAAACCAGCCTTCTATTCAACTGGAGTGGACTGTTTTGGGCCTATGCAAGTTAAGACAGGAAGAAGACATGAAAAGCGATGGGGAATCATTTTTAAATGCATGACCACAAGGGCTGTACATCTAGAGCTCCTGAGTAGCCTAGACACAGATGCGTTCCTCCTGGCCCTGAGGAGGTTCATTGCCAGAAGAGGAACACCTGCTGAACTGTGGTCAGATCAGGGAACCAACTTCAGAGGGGGAGAACGAGAACTCAAAGAGGCTTTCTCAAACATGGCTGATGACTTGCAGCAACACCTTGCTAAGAAGCAGATTAAATTTCAGTTCAATCCCCCAGGATCCCCTCACTTTGGCGGTGTGTGGGAAAGACAAATACGATCCGTGAAGTCAGCTCTGCGAACTTGTGTGGGTTCCCAACCCATCAATGAAGAGGTCCTTCTCACAGTCCTTCTAGAGGTGGAATCCATCCTCAACTCTAAACCATTAGGGTATGTTTCCACCGATATCACCGATGTAGACCCAGTGACTCCATTTAGTCTCCTTACGGGGCAGCCTGATGGATCATTGCCTCAAGTGGTCTACCCGAAGTCTGAGAACCTCAGCCGTAAACGCTGGCGGCACTCCCAGATCCTCGCTGATCAGTTCTGGGTTAGGTTCATCAGAGAGTACCTACCTGGCTTGCAGGCAAGACAAAAATGGCAATCTTCTTCTCCTGAACTCCTGAAAGGAACAGTGGTCATGTTGGTGGACCCACAGTTGCCACGGGCCTTATGGCCCCTGGGAAATGTTGTCAAGACTCACCGTAGTGATGATGGCTGCATAAGGTCTGCAGATGTGAACATTAAAGGACATGTATACACCAGACCAGTTGCGAGACTGGTCGTTCTTCCAGCCCTACCATCAGGAGAAGACCAACCAACCACCAAACCAGCACCAAAATAATGGTGGTGAAGTGTTGTTATAACAAATGTGTTAACACATTTGGGGGCGGCTGTATAAAAGGTTAAGGATTTAGGTTATATTTACTGATTTTATTTTGGTGTGAACTGCAGGAAGTTACAGGCTTTTATTTTGAAGAGACTTTACCGAGAGCTCACTTCCAGCGCTAGATTTTTCCTACTTTTTTTCTTTTCCTCTGTGCGGTGTGAGCTGGACGTCTCGTCAGTCTCCTACAACGCACATTGAGGTTGCCAGCATTATGTTAATGCCAGAAAGTAAGTTTTTTTCACTCCATGTAAGGTCGCATTCTTAAGTCCATTTGTCTAACTATGGGGCATTCGTTGAATACTGAATAAGTGAAGAGTTTTTGTCTTACGAGTTGTCTCTATTAAGATAATTAATGCTTGTTAGCTGATGTTACTGACATGAGGAAGTTGTTTAATATTTCAGTACTAGTTACCTTATAATTGCTTCAGTTGGTAAACGACAGTGCCTCGTGGGTCGTGTTGCCATTATGGAGAGCTTGTTAGCCACAAGAGGGTGCTATTGTGTTAGAAATTGCTCTGCTAAAGTTGATTAAGATAACAAATGCGCTCATTTCCTTTCCTTTTCTGTATTGGATGAGAAGGTTCATTATTAATTTATTTGAAATGTGACAGGTGGTTAATTTAATGCACTGAGTGATAATACTTGGATAGTTATATGCTGTAAGAGAATTTGCTGTCACTGTTATTTGTTTCTTTATCATGAACGCATATTTGTTTACTGTTTCAGACTGCTATTAATGCTGTTAATGATGAGCCTCAACCAAAGATTAAAATGTTGGATTTCAAGTAAAGGATGCATCTAGCCTCTTCCTGTATTCTGACCGATACACCATATTGATAGCCCCCTCACCGAGAAGAACTAGCTTTACCTAAATCTCCTTTACAGTGATCATTTACAAACTTTCTACTGACAGATAACTCTCCTCCGTTAACACCGCTGCCTCCTGGTTAACTCTCCTCCTTTAACACCGCTGCCTCCTGGTTAACTCTCCTCCTCTAACACCGCTGCCTCCTGGTTAACTCTCCTCCTTTAACA
>SSNS01001113.1:0-22619 GCA_006937985.1 Aphyosemion australe
ATCGCTCTCTAGTTTTTAACTGACCAACAAACAGCGTTACAACAAGCACCGTATTAAACCCTAATAAATTTATAATGTCACGGTAAAGAGTATATGTTTATACCAAAGTTTAAACGATGGCTAACTAGCTACTTTGCTAAGCTAAACTAGCTTCAGAGCGTCAGTAGTCGAAAATATAAAAATATAACTTTACTTACCGATAAAAATGGAGCGGAGAGTTCTTGGACCCTCTGTTAGTGCAATCAATGCCACAACAAGCCATTTCTGCCCAACAATATCAAAATTAACATTCCAACATGACCACACACGGCACAAGAACTGGCCGAACACAGCTAATGTGACGCCCAGTGACTATAAAGTACGCCGGGGGATGAAGGGCCCTAGCTGTGTCCTTCCGATTTTTCCCCGGAGCAAAAAGGCTAGTTAGCTCCTCGGCTCTGCCGACAATCCAAAAGACTTCCGCATATCCAAAAGACGCGCCCCTAATTATTCTCAATTTCAAGCTTTAATTACATCTAAACGAATGTGGTACAAAAAAATTCACCCCCCTCAGAGTTGTCATGGCTGATAACTGGACCTGTTAAACCTAAAATGGTTCGTTGTACCAGGCTGTAAGACGTTCTATTTCTGCTGTGAAATTGGCATTTTTAACATGAGAGTCAATGAGGATTTGCTCACTTCTGAGACCACCCCCAGTGGATGAGGGGAGAACTGCAACTTTTTATCACTTCCTGAATGTTTCAGGAAGTAAAAATCCGTCTCATCCCTTGGTTGATACGAAAATAACCCATGATGACGCATGCGCTGTGTGACTGTGAGCGGTTCTGGTACTTTTGGGTCGCAGCGCTGCTACAACTGTGTGATACCCTCACAAAGGACAAGCAAAAATATGAAACATGTGCATGTGATTCGTTAATCGCCTTTTGTTAACCCCTGCCCTGTACAAGACGCAAAACTCGCCCCGACCTCAAATATTCTCACATGAGGAAAACCAGCTCAAAACAAAGGCAAGAAGGTCGCACAGTGTACGCCCGGCTTTGCTACAACCTACATCACACAGTGCTCTTTAATGTTTTATCGTCTCGAAATCAACATAAACTATTTTCAAGTCAAATGGAGTAGTTATTTTGTTCTTACCTCTTCTGTTGCCTTCTCGTCTATGCCGCTCTCTAGTGATGCGCGGGTTAGGGTTTTTTTCACCACGTGGGTACTGCAGATTTCAAAAAGTCTGACCCGCACCAAACCGCCCCGCATCACTTTGTCTAGTTTTACGCCCCGCCCCGCCTCATTAAAAACACGTTATAATATTGAGCTTCTTACCTCGCTGAATCTTTCCCAAACACGTGATTAGTTTGTCCCTCCTTTCTTTTAAAAATGTAAACTCCCAAACAAATTTTATCCAAAATATCTTCCTCTATCGTTTTGTTGATGTGGCTGCCTGCCACCTGCTTGGAGTGCACTTTGCTGCCGCGTTCTACGTGCCTACGTCATAGGGTCAAAGGTTATCTGCATGTTATAACGTTTTAAAACATGACCGTGCTTAAAAAACTGTCTTAAATATTATGTTTTACAAAATTAAGCATTGATTAATGTCTTTATCTTCAGTGTGCAAATCTATATAATATATATATTTGATGAACCCGCCCCAAACCGCACCGCACTGAATTAATAATTTATTAACCCGACCCAAGACAACCCGCGCATCACTACCGCTCTCCTCTCGCTTCCCGCGGCTGCCGCTCTGAACTCTGGAGCCGATGACGAGTGAGTGTGCTGCGATCAATGTCATTGTATGAGTGACTTTGTGCTGTGTGTTCAATGTCATTAGACATGCGACATTAATGTTCGTAATGCCACAGCTATTTCTTGAATTTATAACTCCCAGCTGGGGTGGCAGTAGGGGTAGCAAGACTTTCTTTTAGGGTGGCAACTGCCACCCTATGCCACCCCTGTAGATCCGCCCCTGGGTGTTTTATAATACCGATATGAGAAATGCCCACATGTCAACATACTTCAAAATGAAACATTTTTCTCAACGTGGCAAAAACTCCAAACTAAAAAACAGAGCTTTTTCCTGTCAGCTCAAAGATTTTCCTTGAAGGATAAATGGCAAGTTAACCCAGGAGAACAAAGTAACTCTCAAACCTCCAGTAGATGGCCGCTAATAATTTAAAGTGCAGACCCTCAAAGAAGTTGACACCTTCACATAAAGCTTTAAACTCCATCAAATAAAATAAAAGTAACTCCATTGAATTAAAGTGAAATAACCCTTCTGGTTCTGGTCCGGCTATGATGAAATACCATAGTGAAAAATCCTACATTAGCATAACATGCTAACATAGTTTATTTTCAAGCAGTCTGTAATCAGAAGTTTTACAACAAATTTGATTTTAAACACAACTGATATAAAACCTATAAGTCACATTAGGGCCTGCTTCATCACTTTATGCCTTACTAACAGGAAACTTCCCATGTGGGCAAAAACAGTCTGGACACAAATGACTAATAAAACATTTTAAAGCATTTTTTTGCACACTGACTGCATGTTTGTGTCAAAAGGAAAATGTTGGCTGGATATTCACACCTCATGGTGGTCTAGTGCAGCGGTACTCACTCCTGGTCCTGGAGAGCCGGTATCCAGCATGTTTTCCTTGTTTCTCTACTCCAACACACCTAATTCAGTGGTTGAATCACCTGTGCAGCAGCTCATTAAGCTCTTCAGAAGTCTGTTAATCACCTGCTGATTGAAATCAGGTGTGTTGAAGCAGAGTTAAAACTAAAACATGCTGGATACCAGCTCTCCAGGACCAGGAGTGAGTACCACTGGTCTAGTGAGTCAGTGTTGTGCAGAGCAGCTGAGAGAAACTTGAAGAGTTCATTTACAAAATGTTTAACTGTTTTTAGAAATGGCCCAAAAAGCATCAATAAGACCGCACTCCTTCCGGTTGTTAGAGTCGTCGGCAAAGCTGTGACATGGCTGAGAGTTTGGAGTTCACCCGGTGCTTACTGGATTTACCAAAAGTTACAATCAATGATGTAAGGCGAATTGTCTCTTTGTTTAGATAAAAAAAAAAGAATAAAGTGGTTCTCTCGCATTTTTCTAATGATCCTCCACCAATAACACGTCCAACCGAAAAGCCATAAGCAACTAACTCCAGTAAGCACCGGGTGAACTCCAAACTCTCAGCCATTTCACTCAGCTTCGCTGACGACAACAACCGGAAGGAGGAGAACGGTCTAATGTGGAATGCAAAAGTGGAGCGTGCATATAGCCCATTGGACCTGTCACTACTTTATTGCAGAATGATTTTGGGTTGTTAAATGCTCTCTCTGCCCACCCTCCTAGCACACATAGGTGGGTCCCATATGGAATATATATGGCCAAGCCATATGGGTCCCAACAGGGTTTGCCCGCGGTTTCCACAGTGGCTCCATGGGGGTTTGCCCAGAAAGATTTTTGCCCACATACATTTTAATGGGCCCTACATGGGTTTTGAGAGGGTTTGACTCAAACGCCGGCCAATTAAAATCTTTGTGGGCAAACCCCTGTGGGGCCACCATGGAAACCACGGACAAACCCTGTTGGGACCCATACATCTTGCCCATATATATTCCATATGGGGCCCACCTATGTGTGCTGGCTGGAAATCCACCTTGACCTCAATCAAAAACCAGCTCAAATAAGCGAACCCAGAGGTCATATGACCACATTTAGCCAACACCATCTGATCATGACCATGACATTCTGATCTATCCAAATATTTCTGCAAAAAACTCCATCATAAAAGTAGTTCAGACTAAAAGCATGGAGATAACCTCAGTGGGCTTGATTGAGCTTGTATCCAACATCCAGGTATAATTCAGGGAGACGAGGCGTGTTAATTATCCTCAAGGTTGGTTCTCTTTCCTAACATTCGTTTCGATGTCTCACTATGGGATACGCTCCTCCACGGATTCCTCAGAAGCATTTATCTCAATACGCCAATCCTGAATGGCCTCTGACGTGCTACTACAAGTAGCAAGCATCCCAACGTATGCGTCATTCAACCACCTCTTCTCACTTCGGTGATAGCTTATCTCCTAGGTAAGTTAGCTCAACTGTTCACAGACGGAGCCAGCTACCCTTTCTCTCCATCCCCGTAAGCTGACTTACTTTCTTTCTGTCCCTAACCTTCACCATAGGTTTAGGGCACAGCGAGCAGTTCCCCACCGTCGGGACAACCCCCGCGCCCCGGCGGTCAGCAGGTCAGGAAGAAGGAAAAGGCATCCTGATGGTGCTCGTTACCTCCCGACGTTGCAGCTGGCTGTTACCCGTTCGCCAGCTCCACCCGTTCTGTGTCTTCATGGTACCCCCCCCCCCCACGGGACCCTCTCTTCAGGGCTCCTGAACGGTTCAGGGTGGGACTGGGACGTGAAGCCGGCTCGACCGGCTCAAAACAAACATCACAAGCACACACACTGTTTGCCACAAACACTTCATGCTCCAACTGCATTAAATGGTTTGCTGCCGCATCCAGACAAAATGTAAAAACAATAAAAATAATGCCGATGAGCAAGACAGGGCTAGGGCTCCCCCTGGCGGTCTTTTCGATCAGCCACGGGGCGCTCCCGTACACAAGAGCTGTCACAGCACCAAGTCCCCACGCATGCACAGTGACTGCCACCGGCACCACCTCACCACGGCCGCTGGAGGGCGCTGCAGCTCCATGTGTGGTGGCTGGTGCTGAAAACTATTTCGAGAGGTTACAGGTTTCAGTTCGCCTCTGTTCATCCTTGTTTCTTCAGCGTGGTGTTTCCCCACACTCGGGGGACATCAGCTCACATTCTCCAGGGAGAAATCTCCTCCCAGCTAGAGAATAGAGTGATACGCATTTTGCCTCCCATTCAAGCTCGACCTCTGGTGCCTTCTCGGGATCTGTCCTTGGTGCTGAAGGCCCTCTCCTGGCCCCCATTAGAACCTATGGACGGTCTGGACCTTAAGTGTCTGTCTCTTAAGGTGGTGCTGCTCCTGACTTTAGTTTCAGCAAAGCGGGTCAGTGACTTACAGGCTCTCTCTGTTCACCCGTCCTGCACTCAGTTTGCACCAGGCGACATGAGGGTGTCTCTGAAGCCCAACCATGCCTTTGTACCTAAGGTAGTGGGCTAATTTTCTCCTATTCTCCTCACAGCTTTCTACCACCGTTTTCCTCACCTGAGGAGGAGTGGTTGCATAAGCTGTGTCCGGTTCGTGCCCTCAAAGAGTTTGTTAATCGGACTGAGAGCTTTCGCAGGAGCAACCAGCTCTTTGTGCATTCAGGTGCCTGTAGGGCTCAGGGCCCATTCCACTAGAGGCCTGTCTGCATCTTGGGTCCTTTTTCAAGGGCTATCTGTCCAAGAGATTTGTGCTGCAGCGAGTTGGGTTTCTCCTCTTGCGTTTGCACATTTCTATAAGCTCGACGTCTCGGCTCCTGCTATGACCCACATTATTCTGGGTGTAGGGTCCTCAGCAGGCCAGGACGTAACCCTGTAGATAAGCTGTCTGGCAATACGGGAGCAACCAAGGGATTGCTGTAAACCAAGCAAGCAAGGACTCAAACAGCGGCGGTACAATGTACCAGTCAGCCTCCTTTATGTAAACATTGGGTCGTGACATTCTCAGATGTGCACGAGATTTCTGCTTGCTTCTCCTTTCTTCATTTGAACAGCTGTTAAGTCTTAAACACACACACACACACACACACACACACACACACACACACACACGCATACACATCTCAAGCATGTCCTGTATAAACATCATTAAAAGCAGCCAAAACTGTCCCCAAATGACACCCACCAATCAGGTTGGGTAAACACCACAAAAGCTTGTTAGCACCCAAATGCATCAAATCACTGTGTGTGTGTGAGTGTGTGTGTATGTGAGAGAGAGAGAGAGTGAGAGAGAGAGAGAGAGAGAGAGAGAGAGAGAGAGAGAGAGAGAGAGAGAGAGAGAGAGAGAGAGAGAGAGTACTAGTATGTATACCTACTGGAGAGGCAGAGTGCTGGCTGACACAGTGCTTTGCATGAGCGGCTGTGTGTGTATGTGTCTCCAGGCAGTGGAGAACACAGTTCATTCTGCAATAAGCAAACTTCCGTTAAAATATTCATGAGTAAACGTCTCGACAGGGGTGCAGCGGGTTAAGCCAGGTTAAGCTCATTCAAACAGCAGAGTGACTTAAAACTCTGGAGAGTGGCGGTTAGCTCAGGTCAGAGCCTGAAAGTAAAAGCTGATGGTTCTAAACAACCCTGAAAACATTTGATAGTTAAGATAAAAGCTATGGTAAAATAATAAACACATCTTTCATTTTTAACAGTTTCATGTTGTTCTGATCTCCTAAAACATCCTGCAAACTCAGAGGAATGTGACGACCTGCTCACAATCAGTTCCAGCATGGTGCAGCAGCACTTGGGAGCAGAGCGTCAATGATTGTGATTGGAGACATCTTGGCCCGGTGTCAACCCTTGTCTTTGTGCTTCACCTGCGGTCTTGAATCCCACGAGCCGGGCCATAACGAAGAACCACACAGCATGTCATTTATCAACTATTCATTAATTCATTATTAATATCATGTGCTACAATTCCCCCTTGTGGTGAATGACCAGTACTGAACTGTTTGTAGGCTGAGATGCTAACAAAATATTAGCTGTAGCATTATTATAGGGGGACAGACAAAATAATGCAACAGAAACTTTTTTTTTTTTGCATACTTGCTACAATTAGCATTGCAGCACAGTTAGCCACCCTTGGAAGAACCCTGGCTCAGGTGCCTAAGGTGGACCTTGGCACCTCCTCAACTGGCAGGAACACTTATATTCCATCGAGGGGTAGGGGGATCTCCGGGAGGGGGAGGAATCATACTCTGTCTAAGTCTCTGATGTCTTATGTAGTCTGGACTTTGATCAAATGCAGGGTTGGGAGTAGTGCTGCCACGATTAGTCGACGCGTCACTACGACGTCGACAAACAAAATAGTCGACAATAAATGTAATAGTCGAGGCATCGTTTATTTTATGAGCATTTTTTTAACGTCGCCTGCTGCGGCACCTTCTGCTGCTTGCGCATACGCAGTAGTGGCCATCCGGGTCAGTCCCTGCTTTCTCTTTGAGGTACAAGCGCACTGCGCAGTAGTGGCGGAGAAAGAAAACATGGCGAGTCGGCAACTTAGCTCAAAAGTTTGGGAGCATTTTACAAAGACAAAAGAGAGGCACAGTGCAAAATCTGCAATGTGAAACTCTCCTTTCACGGGAGCACGTCAGCGATGCACAAACACCTTAAAAGGAAACACGTCGTGGCGCAGAACAAAGAGGGACCGTCGCCTCTGTAACTGAATTACCTCTCGTTAGCTCAGCTGCTAACATGCTAACATCAGCTGTAGCAACAACAGGGGTGATGGCAGTGTCGTTACCTTTAGCTCATGTATGTCACGTATTTGCTCTAACGTTACAAACGCTAATTATTTATTGTGTCCCGCTACGTTACAGTGTTAAAAAGCGTTCCTCTTCCATGGACGAGTTTGTTACAAAGCCGGCTAAATCTTTCCTGTGTCTCCCTGCCATCGGAGCTTCTCTGCAGCTGGGAACATCTGATCTCAAAAGAGAGGAAGCCTTTCTCCAGAACATGTCGAAATGATAACTTTCCTGACTGAACAAGAGCCTTGTGTAGATTAAATTTACCTTATTTTAGCTGGATACATTTGTGAGCACAAGTCATTTTTGTGTACAAATTACTTTTGGTTTTAGGTGCCTAGCTCCATTTGACTCTGTAGCATTTGTGTTTACAGTTTACAAAGTTCATTAAAAGTTGTTTAATAAGATATCATCTTGTCTTTATTTTTAGATGGCACATAACTGATCACACTTCAAACTAGATGCTAATGATGAGTATATTAGAAGATAAGAAGAATCTTTTATACAGCACCTCTCAAGATAAAAATCACGAGGCGCTTCACAATAACAAGAAATAAAAAAGTAAAGAAATTAAAACATTTAAATTATTTATAATTTTTATTTAATATTAGAGCATCCTGGTGCAATAAGCTATACTTCATGCATGACACGATTAGTCGACTACTAAAATAGTCGTTTGTGGCGGTTTAGTTGGGAGTAGATACTCTGCTCGGGTTAGGGCTGTGCGATATGACGAAATGTTTCGTCTGTACGATAGAAAATGTCTATCGTTTAATATGAAGCTCTATCGTTTACACCACGATACGGCGTTTTACGGCAGTATTTTACGTCATGATGCCTTACGGCATGTCCATGCACGCGCGGCGCGCCACGCTAGCCATGCATAAACAAACATGGAGGAGGACGGTAGCGGACGCGGTTCAGACCAGGGTAATTTTCAACAGGATGACCTGCCAACCCAAACGGAGGAGCTTGTACCTAAAAGAGGGGAAACTTCTGTTGTATGGATGTGGTTTGGGTGTAGGAAGGCCGACGCGGACCAGAAAGCAGTTGTTTGTAAAGTTTGCCGGTTCCCGGTGCCAACAACAGACTCCAACACTACAAATGTATTTTATCAGCTGCGCAAGAACCACAATAAAGAATACAGAGAGTCAACAAGCAAAAGCCATAAAAGCAGCGTCGAGTGGTAGCGTAAGCGCTCATAACAAACTCCAGACACAGACGCTGCAACAGGCGTTTAGCCGTGGTGCACCATATAACCACAGCTCCCGCAGATGGAAGGAGATCACTACTGCAGTTGCCAAGCACATCTGCAAAGACATGGTTCCAATCTACACGGTCGAGAAACGTGGGTTTGGTGAGTTGGTGCAAACACTTGAAATTTTATATTAACTATGAATTTAATTAAAAGAAACAATGCCATATCGTTATGTATATCGTTATCAGGATATAAAATGAGCTATATCGGGATATGAAATTTTTGCCATATCGCCCAGCCCTAGCTCGGGTGGGGCTGAGTTGGCGACCTCGGGCTCCATGGGGCTTTGTGATGCTGCTGCTGTGGGCCCTGGCTAGATGGGCTGGGGTCTCCCTGTCCCGGGTGGGTTTTGGGAATGGGGGTGCCTATTGAGGCCAGTGGAGGAACTGGCTCTCTGGGAGGGCTTAGGCCCCCCAGTCATTCCTCCCCATCCTCAGACATTTACATGCCCCTGCTCCATCACATCACCAAACACACATGCACATAGGGCCTTGGGGTGTGGGTAAGTTCAGGGGGTGCGGGTATGGTTCCCACCTCTTCAGCCCCATGGCTGCCTGCACCCCAATTTTTATTTGCTAATTAAACACTTCCATCAACAACATTCCATGCAAATGCACACTTAGGGCCTTGGGGGTGAGTACTCTCGACGGCACCTGGAGAGGGGGATCTGTTCACTCAGCCTCGCCTCGGCTAGGTGCCCACCTCCAATATTAAGCTGCACCTAGACACTGGGGGTTGGGGGGGGGGGGGGGAATTGAGGTTGTGTGTCAACAAAAGCTGGTGTAGGCTGGACGATGTCAGCGCTGCCCCCCCAAACCCAAAAGATATGTTAGCAGCCTGGCTAACAGCCACTGATAATAAATAATTTCTCTATTTAACATTTAAGCAATAGATGCTGAAGAGAATAATATTACAAAAATAAGAAGTTAGACCTTAACTCTTACACCAAATAAACAAATACTAACTGTTAGGTTTATCATTGGCCATTATAACATCGGTCAGAAAAATCACAGCTTGTCACAATGAACCTACCATATAAACAATAAAAGCAATGAAAAAACGCATCGGCTAGTCAGTCTTTAATAAAGGACTATTAATTCAGTCCCCTCCCTGGGCTGCCACCTTACTGTGGTGGAGGGGTTTGAGTGTCCCAATGATCCTAGGAGCTTTATGCCTCTGGTAGGGTCACCCATGGCAAACAGGTCCTAGTGTGGGATCAGACACAGCACAGCCCAAAGACTTTGTTCTTATGATGATAATACCATGATATTACCACTCATGGGAGGGGCCAAAGGGGTCAGGTTATGAACGTTAGCTTACGTTCTCCCTGCTGCTGTCCACTGATGAAAACAAGTTGCTGACTTTGCCAGAATTCACATCGCTTGATTTATAACAATATGTGATAAACAGTGTTTCACTTCAAACTGGAGCTGAAACCAAAAAAAAGTCTGGATCCCTACCTGTCTTCCTCCAGAAATACATGAACGTTACTCTTACCCAGTAAACCGTGATCGCTGCAAATCCAAAAATTCTTTGAGAGCTGCTATACATTTGATTGATCGCTGCGGCTCTTTCCTGTTTTCAGTCTCCATCAAAGTTATTTTAAAAAAAAGACAAGTTGTGTGTACATTTATTTATTTAAACATTTATTTAATGAGGAGTAGCCTCATGAGATGTACCATCTCGTGTTCGTGAGGGTCCTCATAAACAGAACAAAAAAGCGGCAGGAGGCAGCCAAAAGCATATACAGTTAATGAAAGAGAAAAATATGTTTAAATAATAATAATAATAATAATGAATAAATAATCACCCAAAAAAATACACATTAAAAAAACCAATTACAAACCACCACCCCCACACACACGCATACACACACTCGGACCAACTCACAACGTTCACCCCCCCAAACCTCCAGAACTACAATACAGTAAAGCAGAAGGTCCCATGTACATACTCAGCATACAATAAACACTAAAAAAACAAAATAAATCCCTGTCTGTTAGTGCAGCCAAACGCACAGCAAACTATGACCATTTTACTGTGAATCAACTAGATAAAAGCAAAAAAAAAAAAACTAGATAAAAGCAATAAAAGGCTACAAACTGTCTTGTTTTGACTAGCTTCAATAGAGTTTCAACCTGTGTAAACAGTCTCTCTACCATCCGTAACGGCTAAGGGGGCGGTTCCATGAGCGACGTGATGTCACATGCAAAGGGTCAGAAGAAGAACAGCTGATGGTTGTGAAGCTGAGATACAGCTTCACTGATAAAAGGGGCGGGGCTTAAATAAATAAAAAGATCAAGGCTGCATGACATCACGGAATGTTTTTGCTGATGACACACTCACACACTCTACTTGATTCAGTTGTGTCAGAGTCTTCGCAGAGGTCACATCAGTCTTCAATCACTCATCTAAGATGGAACGACCCTCCACTTTTGCCGAATTGATGAACAAATCTCAAATCTCATGGTTCGATTTGTGCGAACATCCAGTGGAAATGGATTACGATTTAGTCATCAACTTTGACTCAGATAGTGAGAACGAAGAAAACGTCCAACTATTGCCTCAAACACAAGAAACGGAGCCTCAGATGTTTATTAAAACAGATGAGAAATCCCTCTTTTGTGCTGAGACAGTCTCTCCTCAATGTGAGACAAATTTATCTGTCGAGACGGAGGTCTCTGGATCTGAGACGGAGATAGACGTCGCAGTCTCTAGACAAACATCTAAGATGGAACGACCCTCTACTTTTGCCGAATTGATGAACAAATCTAAAATCTCATGGTTCGATTTGTGCGAACATCCAGTGGAAATGGATTACGATTTAGTCATCAACTTTGACTCAGATAGTGAGAACGAAGAAAACGTCCAACCATTGCCTCAAACACAAGAAACGGAGCCTCAGATGTTTATTAAAACAGATGAAAAATCCCTCTTTTGTGCTGAGACAGAGTCTCCTCAATGTGAGACTAATTTATCTGTCGAGACGGAGGTCTCTGGATTCAACCTCGTCCAGCAAGAATCTTTAGATTTCAAAAGCAAGGAATTTGAGGAACTTTTGAAACAGGTAGAGCATTTAAAACGACAGCTGCAGCAGAAAAATACCTGTTTCAATCAGGAAAAGGAGAAGAGGATTGCTGCTGAGACCCGTTGCGCATCTTACAAGGAGGAAATTAAAGAATTGGAAAACGGATTGGTTAACCAGCAACACATGCTGGTAACCGTAGAAAAACAATTAAAGGAGCAGCAGAACAAGAATGAGGATTTAGATAAGGTCTGCTCTGATCTGAAAGGTGAGACGGACGAATCCCGTTTCTGTGGGGTCCCGAGAAACGTTCTGATCCAGAACTTTGAAAAACTGGAGGAAAGAAATATGGATCTTGAAACGATGTTTCAAAAAGAAAACGATGAAAAACTCAAGGTAGAAAAGAAGTTTATTGACAAGCTGGACAGTTTAAAACAGCAGCTTGGAGAAAAGAACGTTTTCATCGACGATTTGCAAAAAGATTTAGACAGAGAACGTGAATTCAGACTCGCTCACGTCCAGGACCGAAAGGACGCAGAACACAAGGTAACCGTTAATGAGAACTTTAAGAAAGAAATGAAAGAACTGAAGAAAAGGAACGGGGACCTCTCTGAAACGCTGACTCAAGTTACAGCTGAGCTGAAAAACGCTGAGAGGAAGGTTCTGGAGGAACAAAACAATTTTAAAAGTCAGCTCAAAGAAAAAAAGTTGCTTTGTGAACATTTGGAGAAAAGTTTAAACAAAGACAAACAGCTCAGCCTGATCCGTGAACAAGAACTCAAAAAAACCAAAGATCAGATGAGCGTATTGAACGGAAATCTCAAAAAGGAGATCAACGAACTGAAAAAGGCGAACACAGAGCTAAGTCAGACGCTGGAAAGTGTTCAGAGTTTAAAAAATACTCCAGACCAGAAGACATGTGAGGAGCTGGAGAGATTTAAAGAGCAACTCAAAGAAAAAACCTCAATCTGTGAAGAGCTTACAAACTGTCTAAACAAGGAGAAACAGCTTAGAGGTAATTATGAGGCTGAGCTGGAATCAAACAGGGCAGTAATCAGAGAAAATTCAAATCTCAAAGAGCAGATCAAACATTTGACACAGAGTAACGCTGAGCTCAGAGTGGTGATGGGAAACCTGACCTCAGAGAATGCTGGCTCTCATAAAAAGTTCGTTGAGCAGCTGGAGAACGTTAGCAAGCAGCTCCAAGATAAAAGTGCTGCTTGTCAAAACCTAGAAATACGTTTTTCCAACGAACAGAAGCTCAGATTCCAGTTTCACCAGCAGTTTCAGGAAAAGTCTAGTCTGTGTGAAAACCTGGAACACCAAATTAGAGACGAGCAGAAGATTAGACAGGGTTTGGAGACGGAGCTTGCCCAAAATAGGGACGCAGCCAGCGCTGGTCATGAAGAACTAATGACCAAATTAAAACAGATGGAGGAAAAAGAAACAAACCTCCGAAAAGTTATAATTAAACTTGAATTGGATCGAATTAGGGCTAAAAAGCAACGCGAGGGAGAGTTGAGAAACCTACAAGAACTCTCCAGACTTGGGTCAACGACATCAAATCAGGAAAGTCTGCAAGTTGCTGAAATCTGTGAGCAAAACGTAGAAGCTACAGAAAACTTAGAAGCTGCAAAAAACTTAGACGCGCCACATTCAGAAACAAAAATACAGGAAAAGGTTTCTACGTGGAGGCGTTTCAAGAAATTTGTAACCCCGGGATGTCTTCGTCAACATAAAAATACATAATCTGACAAGTAACCCTCTCCCCCAAAGAAAAGAGAAACTACTTTGAAGACACCCCCATCTCCGGCTCCTCCATTTTCACCCAAGACAGGGCATCATGTACCATCACAGTGGGTAGCACTGTCCAGGATGTCCTACGCCTCTCGTCCAGTGGAAGCTGAAGACGGGCATCAGTAACAGTCCAGAAGATAAACGAGGGAGTGAAAAGCTAATCTGAGAAGGTAAAACAGTCAATGCCTCCTTCAAATATTCTTTTTTAAAAATAAACAAGACACCACACCCTCCCAAACACACACACACACACACACAAGGGGAAAAAAACGGGGCATCATGGTGGCACAGTGGGTAGCACTGTCCAGGATGTCCTACGCCTCTCGTCCAGTGGAAGCTGAAGATGGGCAACAGTCCAAAAGATAAACGAGGCAGTGAAAAACTAATCTGAGATGGTAAAACAGTCAATGCCTCCTTCAAATATTTTTTTTAAAAAATAAACAAGACACCACGCCCTCCCAAAAACACAAACACAAGAAAAAAAAACGGGGCATCATGGTGGCACAGTGATTACTGTTGCCTCACACATGGGCGGCGCCACGTGGTGGCTAGGGGTTGCTATAGCAACGGCTTATCAACCCCGACTATTGAACACCCCCCCCCACTCCCCCACCCCCCGGAACTCTGGTCCGAGCCGGCTAGGGGTTGCTATAGCAACGACTAGAATGCATGGGCGGCTCCAGGATTTTTTACCAGCAGTTGCTTTACAGTTACTTGGGGAGTGGTTGTGGTTGCTGCTGTCCGAAAATAAAGAAAATATTCTTTTTTAAAAATAAACAAGACACCACGCCCTCCCAGGGGGGTGGGGGGGTTGCGCACCAGTTTCAAACTCACCAAGTGTGGGACAACATGATGAGATTCAAATTCAATGAAATTAAGTAAAAAAAAATTGTAAAAAAAAAAACTTCTATTCTGCCTTTCAGCTCTAACATCACTGATATAATAGTAATAATTTTATGTATATTTACAGAGCTGAAAGGCAGAATAGAAGTTTTTTTTCTACTATTTTTTTTTAAACTTAATTTCATTGAATTTGAATCTCATCATGTTGTCCCACATTTGGCGAGTTTGAAACTGGTGTGCCAGTATGAGGGATTGCTGTAAAGTCACTGACACAACAAGTCAGTAACTCTATGCAATTTGCTGGGGTTCCTTAGATAGAAAACTTTTAACTAATTGGAATAATGAATTGAAATGTTTAATATGTACACTCTAAAACTCTAAAAACAATTTGACAACAATTTTACACTCAGAAATATTGAGTAGGGTTGAAACTAGTGAAATCTCTTTAATACTCTTCAACTATTTAATAACTAAAACTTAAATAAATGAAGGTAAATTATTAATTGTAGTTGACAGAGTAACAAAAAGTTAAGTAAATTAACTTAAATTCTAAGTTAAATATTATTAGGGGTGAAAACCACATGAAAAACCAAGTAGCTAACACAGAAATGTTTGGTAGATGAAAACTGAAACCAAGGTTGTCATTTGATATAAAAATTTGTTTCAGTTACTTAATTTTAACTGAACTTTATCAAAATTGGGCCTAAAACTGAATTTGAATTTTATTTTGGTAGTTCTAAGTAAAAAAATAACGAATCTATAGGTGGGTGTTTTCAGGGGCGGACCTAGAAAATTATTTATGGGTTGGCAGAAGAGGGGCAAAAAATGTTCTAGGGTGGCAATATATATATATAGTCTGAGCTGAACCATTGTAAATGTAATTGCACTGTGTGTAAAGAAATATTTCACTGCAACGAGATACTGTACTTTGGTTTTATTGTTCACTCAGAAACTCAAACATGTTTTCCTTTTTTCATTTCACAGTATTTACATATTTATGCATACATTTGTTTTGGGTCCTCGTTTAATAAGCTTAAAGGCCCGCCAAGAACATATGACACAATCTAAAGTTAGGTAGGTTCTTCCTACAACAGCTGAATGTGGCGGTTTCCATGTTGCTCAGCAAAACACTTTACAAATTCATCTAGATCCAAAGATTTTCCCCTTTTTGATTCAATGCTGAGCACAGCCAAGCTTGATAGTCTTTTCTCTGTCATAGCAGACCGCAAATAGGTCTTTATGAGCCTGAGAGTTGAAAAACTTCATTCACAGGATGCACTGCTTACTGGTAAGACAACAGCTATTTTACACAACCTGAACAATTCATGAAAAACATCCTGATATGGGTCTAAAAATTGAGTCATCTCCATCAGAGTGGTAGGACTCTCCTTTCCCTCCTTTTTTCTCTGTAACACTCTCCTCATCTGATGTAACTCATGTTTGAGATCCTCAGTGTTTGAATCATAAGCTTGTTGGTTTTTGGTCCGTGATCCGGTCCGCGGCTGGCTGCAGCTTGATCGGAACCGGTCCGGCCTGAACCTTCCTGGTTCTGTTCCTCACAGTGGAGAGACGTTCTGGAACTTTGAACAATTTCAAGTGTGGCAACTGGTTTTAACTTTGACACAGCAATACTTCAAATAAAAACGATAAGGCAGTGATTCAATTTTATCTTGATTTATATAAAAAAGCAGAGAAGAAGCACAGGGTACAAAAAGGAATTCCTGACTCTCTGGAGGTCTCCAGAAGAGTCCCTCCACATGGCTGACATCGCCTAATATACCTTTGTGGGGGCATTGCTCCCCCACTGTCATGGTAATCCCTGATTGGATTAGAAACCAAAAACTATGTGGCACCATGACTGCAGTCATGCTATGTGAACAGATAGTGAAATATTTGGTGTCTGCGCCTGATATAAGTGACTGTGGAATGAGATCAAGACAATTTCAGCAAGTTTAAAATAGTTTCTCAAAGGTCAGACAGAACCCTGGAGCAGGGTGACCAAGGTTAGTTAATACACAAATAATCCAACAAGCTTCAGCCAACAAGAGAACAGTCTCATCCAGGGCCGGAGTGGGACACATTTTCAGCCCTGGAGTTTCAGACCCAGACTTCATGACCTGAATCTGATCATCTGATGCTGTGTTTTTATAAGCTGAGCTGAACTTATGATAGCCAGACCATTCAGGTGTTCTTGTTGTTCTACTATAAATGAGCCTCAGTTTGAGAAACTTCACTCAGCAGAAGCAACTGTAACAGGGAGCGCTAGGGTTCACTTCTAACCTCAGCATTGACCCTGTTATCACCAGAAATTCATACTAGCAGATTAAGATTTGCTCTGGTCTAAATGGGAAATTAAACAATTAAATGATTGTAAATAAGACTACAGCAACTATTAATATGATTATAATATAATATATATAGGAACCCCCCCCCCCCCCAGTCAGACCTGCCCAGTATGTATGGATGTTTTCCTACATATTATTTATATATACACCAATAATAATAATATTGCTAGCATGGATTGAAAGACTATGAACCTAACACAATATCAGCCAGAGGTGAAGGTTTCTGCATTTAACAAGATGTTTCATAAATAATAACCAGGGCTGCTGTGTAATTTATTCTCCACATCCAGACACAATTATCCTATCTTCTGTCTCATGAACAGAAGCTGGGATGATTATGCCCTCAAAGTTTTTCTTTTTTGTATAACACACTCCTCTGGTTTTGACTTTTTCTTTCTGCTCCTGATATTGCCTCTCCACCTCCATGGATCCACCTGTCTGTCGGCACATCTGACCACAGTCGGTCAGATGCTGCGTGTTGTCAGTCATTGAGGGAACGTGCACGGTGTCGGATAACGCGTCTTTTTTCTCTCTCGCTCCTCTTGCCTGGGCTGACGGGAGCTGACGGTGCTGTACGCGCGGCGCGCTTCACGGAATGCGTCTTTGCGCATTTGGAGAGAATGCATCCTAATGCGCATAATGAGGCCCCTCTTGTAGCGTGTGTTCTCGGGAGGGGCGGGTCAGCGGCGCTGGGGGGACTGTGGATGGTTTTTACTTGAAGACGGACATATTTTTGCAGAAATATTGGTGATTTCAACTAATAAATGACCGGAAAAAGTACCGGTACTCATCGTACACTGGAAAAAAAGTTCCAGTACGCTGAGAGGTAAAAATAAGTGCCGGTGCGTACCAGCCCACTTAAAGCACTGGTTTAGCAGGTAAAGTTTAATACCTTGCCATACCCGTTTCATATTCCTTTAGACCGCGAGCTCGTTTGAGAGAAAAAGGTGCTCATTTTTGCACATTTAGCTGCATCTGTGTCCAGCGCTTATCTCTTTTTAATTCTTGCCTGCTCCGTGCCACCCTTGCTCTTTCTACTTTCCATCTTTGATCTTTCCATCACCACCGGCCGAGTGCTCTGCGTGTCACGTGGTGCGCCGCACACCTGCAAGGAAAAAAAACGAGAGCTGCAGGTGGATTCAGAGACAGGCAGCCCTATAGCAACAGGGAGCGAATGAGATCAGCCCGGCGGCCCCAGTGCCATGACTGGACACGGCACAGAAAAATAAAAATAAAATAATTTAAAAAAAAAGAGAACACCGGTCCATGCGGCCCAAACATCATGCGGCCCACCGGGAATTCTCCAGACCCTCCCGATTAGCCACTCCGGGCCTGGTCTCATCTCTCAAAAATGTTGGACTTGATGGATTTAGTGCCTGCACACCTTGCATTATGTTGCAAATTGTGTTAGAAAATCTTCTTCCTATTTCTCCAATCATGTTATCCAGGACTGGATAGTACACAGAGATGCAAAAAGTGTGTTTGCTATCTGGAACAACATGCTGTCCTAAGGTGGAGGCAATGACACTGTCCTGAAGCACCTTTGCTGTCACTCTTGACCTCTTTGGTTTGTGCTGAGTTGTCTCAATGTTGCTTTGTGTACATAACTCAAGTGTTTCACTCCACATTTCCTCAAAAGAGTCATGACTACGGTACTGGATCAGTGTCTCTTTAAGTGATTCAACAAGTTCAACAACCTTAGAATAATCCACCGTTTTAGAACAAGGCATTCGGCAAAATTTAGATCAATCTGAGCCAATATTCCTCTTGCTTCAACAGCTCTTTGTGGATGTTTCTCTGATGAAATTTCTTCAAGCACCTGTACAATTGCAGGCAACCTGTCCATAACATTGTGACATGCTATGTGCCTACAAGCCCAACGTGTATCACTTAGCTGTTGAAGCTCTCTTGGTGCACCATCAAATATCTCCCGCTGCACTTCCAGCCAACTGTTGTGTACATAAGAGCCAGATATGAATGTGTACATTCGTTCCAACAAGGAGAAGAAGTTTCCTACATCTGCCACACTTTTTACAGAGTCTACAATGACCAAGTTTAAGCAATGAAAGAGAGATAAGAAGCCTGCGGACGTGTCTATTTCAGCTCCCTACTCTTTGTGCCTTAATTCCTCTAAAAACCTGTTTTTTTTCTGTGACTGATTGCTGGATTCTGTGGATTTTGTTGGACCTTCATGATTTCTATGTTTCTGGAGATTTTTTTTTGGATTTCTTGGACTTTTAGTTGGACTACAAATCTTTCGGATCCGACAGAGGCGGCTCAGCTACAGCGTAAGCTTTCTGCAACCTTGAAGCTATTTTGAATGTCTGTCCTCTCCCCGCTTCTGCCCCACAATGATCCGTCTATGTTTTTTAAACAAATTAAAAAGATCGAGAACCTTCAATTCAATTCAATTCAACTTTTTTATTTCGAACATGCAGCACTGTCAAAGATTACACACACAAAGTACAAAAAGAAACAAAACAAAACAAAACAAAACAAAAAAAAACAAATAAGGCTAATTTTACGTATCTACCATCTACTTTGAGCCACATGCTCGAAAAGGAGTGGGAAGAAGTGTACACTTATAAACTCCCACCCCTTTTTCACAGATCATAACTACTCCATCCAGTAATCTTTTATTCTGAACGCATTTTCAATACTGACTTGGTTTCCTGTCAAAACACTTGCACATGCTACAACATAATATTGAAATCCATAATCAAAATCGAACACAATTCAAACAATTTCTTCTTCTTTATACCTCCTTATAATCATTCTTTTATATTCCCTTTTGAACTGCTTAATGTCTGGACATTGCTTTAACTTTTCATTCAAACTGTTCCATAGCTTCACCCCACACACCGAAACACAAAATCGCTTCCTATTGGTACGTGCCATTATGGTTTTAAATAGACTAAAACCTCGTAAATTATATCCACTTTCTCTAACAGTAAACATGTTTTGAATATGTCCTGGTAGTTGATTATTTTTAGCTTTATACAAAATATGTGCTGTTTGATATTCCACAAGATCTAAAAACTTTAATATCCCATGTTGTAAAAATAATGAATGTGTATGATCCCTGTAACCTACTTTATGAATGATTCTAATTGCCCTTTTCTGAAGAATGACCAGTGAGTTTAGTGTAGTTTTGTAGTTGTTACCCCATATCTCTACACAGTAGCTTAAATATGGTAAAACCAGCGAACAGTAAAGAATGTGGAGTGATGGACGATCTAATACCTGTTTAGCTTTATTTAATACTGAAATATTTTTTGATATTTTAGAATGAATGTATGTAATATGTGCTTTCCAATTAAGTTTCTCATCTATTGTCACGCCTAAAAATCTATTTTCATTAACCCTTTCAATCTCTACACCATTTATATTAAGTTTTGCATTTGTATTTAATGTGCTATTTCCAAATATTATTATTTTAGTTTTCTTCAAATTTAATGGTAATTTGTTTCTATCTAACCATTCATTTATTTTATCTATTTCCGTAGTCATCGTTTTGAATAGCAATTGCAAATCCTCTCCAGACCCAAAGATATTTGTGTCATCAGCAAAAAGCACAAGTTTTAAAACTCTGGAAACTTGGCAGATGTCATTGATGTATAAAAGAAAAAGTTTTGGGCCTAAAACAGACCCCTGTGGGACCCCACAAGCAATGTCCAGACATGAGGAGCAACAATTATTGATCTTTACAAACTGTTGCCTGTTATTTATGTAACTTGCCACCCAATTCAATACAACCCCCCTGATGTCATAATTTTCCAGTTTTTTTAACAATATTTGATGATTTATTGTATCAAATGCCTTTTTTAAATCTATAAATACCCCAGCAACATATTCTTTTTTATCTATTGCATTTGTTAAGTATTCTATTGATTCTAATAAAGCCAGTGATGTTGATCTGCCAGATCTGAATCCATACTGACTGTCTGTGAGTATTTTATGTTTATCCAAAAAAATTTCCAGTCGGTTATTAAACAATTTTTCGAGAATTTTGGAGAATTGTGGAAGGAAACCGGCCGGTAGTTTGTGAAGTGATGCTTGTTGCCAGATTTGTACACAGGTATAACTTTAGCTGTTTTCATTCTGTCAGGAAATGCACCCTTTTGGAATGATAGGTTGCAGATGTATGTAAATGGTTTTAAAACACCCTCCATTACCTTCTTGACCACCAACATGTCAATGTCATCACAATCCAGGGATTTCTTATTCTTACAATTCCTAACTATGTCAGATATTTCATTTTCATCCACTGCTGTGAGAAACATAGTGTATGGATTTTTTTCTATCAGGGTCTCCAGATTTCTGTTTACAGTTCCATGATCAGTAATCGTCTTAGCCAAGTCCGGTCCAACGTTAACAAAAAATGTATTAAAACTATTGGTCACAGCCTCCATATTATATTCCTGCTGGTCATTGTCAATAAAATACTCAGGGTAGCTGTTTTTTGTGGCACCGTTTTTTATAACCCTATTGAGTATGCTCCACATTGCTTTGATATTATTTCTATTGTTGATTAATACTTCCTTGTAGTATTCCCTTTTGCTTTCTCTTAATATATTTATTAACTTATTTTTATATGCTTTATATTTCTTTTCAGCAACTACTGTTTTCTGTCTAATAAAATTACGATACAGTGCATTTTTCTTTTTACATGCATTTTGCAAACCCTTAGATATCCAAGGACAACTGGTATATTTATTTTTACTATAATGTTGATTCACTGGGCAGTGCTTATTATACAACATGATGAATTGTTTAATAAATTCATCATATGCACCATTCACATTTGCTTTATTATATATATTATCCCAGTTGTGTGTCATTAAATCATTTTTAAATGCATTTATTGCTTCATCTGTTGTCACTTGTCTATATTCTTTTTCCTTGATAGTTTTGTTATTTTTATAGCTCTCATCATGAACTATAAAGATGGGGAGATGGTCACTGATGTCATTTATCAATAGTCCATTTGTTGTATTTTCAATGTCATTAGTAAATATATTGTCGATGAGAGTGGCACAATGTGATGTGATTCTTGTAGGTCTGATAATTTTAGGGTAAAGGCTCATACAGTACATTACATTTAGAAATTCATCTGTCCCTTTATGCTTCTTTGTATTTAATAAGTCAATATTAAAATCTCCTCATATAAAAATCGTTTTGCGATTTATTTTTGAAAAGGTTTTCTCCATCCAGTCACTAAAAGTTTCAATACTGCTACCTGGAGCTCTATATATACAACTAACGATAACATTTTTACTTTTTTCTTTGGTGATTTTCAACCGTTATACATTCCAGGACATTATTATTATAACCTTAAAGAGGATATACAGCGACTCTCTGCTGAACTACAGAAGAAAGAAATGCTGCTGGATAGATTTAGAAAACGTATCCCTACACTGACCAGTCACATTGTCAGTAAATTTGAAAAAGAGACATCCATGCAGAACCCTCTGCTCCAAGACACCATTGCTTGGGATCCTGCTGTATCACGACTACCAACTTTCAGCTCTACCCCAGACCCATCTTCATCTTGGTCTGAGGTCGTGGTACGTGGCCGTAGGAGATCCCCTGCTGCTGGTCCCATCCCTCCACCTGACCTTAGTCTATCAAACCGCTTCTCTCCTCTTGCTGAGGATCAAGCAGCTGATCTCTCCAAGCTCCTACCTTCTACTCAACCACCTGAGGATCAAGCAGCTGATCTCACCAACCTCCTTCCTTCTACCCAACTACCTAATGCCATCGAGCAGGAGCCTGTGGTTCGTAAGAAGCAGCCTACAAAGTCTAATCCCCCCAGGACCTCAACGTCCACTGCCCGACGCAAAATACTGAAGGATGCTGTGCGTCGACACTCTGCTGGACCAACTACCCCGGCTCAGGATGTGAGCCCCTCCACTACGAACCCTCCA